>JAOSBM010000205.1:9623940-9641284 GCA_027568955.1 Erythroxylum tenue
TCCACTGAAAATAAAAATTGAAAATATATGCAAAAAATCAAGATAGAAAACAAAAAACTGTTTTCTGAAAGTAAACGTACCCTTAGTTCCTTAAACTAATACCGAATGTGCAATTTTTTGTTTGCTAAAGAGGCCTATTTCCTTGTCATCTTTTCTATTAGAAAAACAGAAATATATAGACTTAAACAAGGAAATTCTCGTGAAACAGTATCTGTCAACCCTAAAAAAATTAGCCTCTCCTCCACGCACACGAAGCCTTGCACCAAGCACCCTCCGAATCCAGCAAAGAGGAAAAGGGAAACTGGAAATTCATGGGTACGCCGGAAACTTCAAGGGAACCATGTCCGGACCGTATTCTTGATGACATCGGTGGCGCTTTCGGCATGGGAGCTGTCGGCGGCTCCGCCTTCCATTTCATCAAAGGCGTCTACAATTCTCCGAGTGGTACTCGCCTCGTCGGCGGCACGCAAGCCGTGCGCATGAATGCCCCTCGAGTTGGCGGAAGCTTCGCCGTGTGGGGAGGCCTTTTCTCGGCCTTCGACTGCTCTATGGTTTATCTTCGCCAGAAAGAGGACCCATGGAATTCAATAATCGCCGGCGCCGCCACCGGTGGCTTCCTCTCCATGCGCCAAGGGTTTGCAGCTTCGTCACGTGCCGCTGCTTTTGGCGGAGTGCTCCTGGCTTTGATCGAAGGCGCTGGGATCATGCTTAATAAGGTTATGAGTGCTCAGCAAAGCATGCCCATTATCGTGGACGAGCCTGTACCTTCTACGATGGTACCCGAGTCGCCCTCGACCAGTGGATCTGAGTCGGGATCGTGGTTCGGTGGTGGAGGAAAGAAACGAGAAGCATCATCTAGTAAGACGGAGATTTTGGAGAGTTTTGACGCGCCTCCAGTGCCCAATTTTGAGTACAAGTGAAAAAGTTGCCTAATTTAGCCACAAGCTTCAATTTTGGTATTGTGTTTTTAGGAGGTGAAATTATAAAAGTAACCCAAACTTCATGAAGCTATATTTATGATCTTGCTGGTGATACGTTCTTACGTTACCAGTTTTGTTTTTTACTCCATTCCTTTTTTCTGCTAATAGATGATGGGTTAGTAGAATTGGTTATCTGTAAATGTAAAATAATCTTCTTTCTAGTTTATATTGGAGTTTTTGATTTCTGAGATTGGGGACTGCATAGTTGGTCGGCCCAGATTGGTATGCAGCTATTAGTCTATTATGCTGTTGTACAGACAAAGGCATCGCTTGTAGGTATCTGATTTTGTTGAAGTCTCTTTTTTTGTTTGAAATAATCTCAGCTGTTGCTTGTAGGATAGGTTTGAGTTGTTTGTTTTCACATGTGATTCCAATTGATACTTCTTTCAGCGAGTGTTTCCATCGTTAAGGTTATTGTATGAAAATGCTAATGGTAGAGAAGTGTTATCTTTTGATGGTTGAGACTTAGTAGTCTTGTGTTTGTCCTGTTTATCTGCCTTTTGGGTGTACTAAGTGGTTGTTGCATACAGTAGTGTGAAGCTGCTTGTTTTGGTTAATCGGGAGACTACAAGAAAAAGGTTATATTGTGGTTATTCTATTGCAGTTTTTTATTCACTATATTATGATGATTGTAGTTACTTGATGTGGTGTTTGAGTAATAAAAGAATCTTGGTATCGTTGTTCAAGAAAGGAATGGGCTATAACCAACTTATGCCTTTAAACATTAGGCGCTATGACATACCGTAAACTGGACTATGATGTGAGCTAAACATCTATATGTACTGAATAATGGCCCCGTTTGCAACCTGAATTTAAATCGTAGAAGAATTGATTTTGCTGATATCGTTCTGATGGAAACTGCTCAACTTATGAGATGTAAGGCTATTTCATAGAAATAAATAGTGAAGTTGCCCTTCAGATGCATTCGCAAGGAGCTGGAATACCAGGAGAACTTGTCTTTTACTGGCTTGGACTTCTTTTCCTCCCTCTTTTCATCCCAATAAGGACACCTATTAGCATTTATAGGTAATATTTATTTCTATGAAACTCCAATTTGCAAGATTTCTTGTGCTCATACTTGATTGATAGTTTGGGATAAGATTTTTGTGGATTACTTATGATGTCCTTGATTGCACTGATTTTCTCTGTAAGAATATGAATCTTGCTAGTTGTATGATGTCTTTTTATGATTCAAACTCATGTTTAGCAGTCCTTGGATCTTTCAAGTTATTCTTCTGGACATGTAAGACTAGGAAGCCCGGGATGTAGTCTTCCTTCTCCCTTATAACCTTGCTTATGACAGTTATTTGATTTCTGGTTATTCCTTAGTGGCTTATTGATTGAGGTTTGATTGTTTTAATATTCTATTAATCTGAAATTTGACATCGGCAACCCCTGCTTTTGATGGTTATCTGATCGATCAACCAAGTATCTATGCAAGGTTGAGAAACTTGTCAATATTTGATCTCAGACTGAGCATTTCTTTTGGAGTCAAGAAGAGGATCAAACACTCTTAACTTTGTAATATCAAACATCTATGTAATCTCTCTTTTGAGCGTTTTTCTTCCGCGGATTCTGGTAATAGGTAAGTGGATATGTTGCAACTGAAATTTGTGCCTACTTACTTTTTATCATTGTCTAAAATGAACATGAAGCTTGTACTTTCATGTTATGCACATTTGGGAGTTCTGTGCTTGTTGTGGTTATCTAGGTGACATTAAGACACCATCCTCCTTTTCTTGTTTTAAGCATTGTACCTGAGCATAAAACCATTCTAGAGCAGGGATGGCAAAGAAGCAAGAAAATGAGGCTCTAGAAAAGCTATCCAAGTTTAGATAAGCGCGGGAGTGGCCATGCAGAAATAGTAACCAGACAAAACAGCAGAATGTTTTTCAACGCAAATAGTAAGATGTCATTAAAAAAGAAGGTTAAAAACGCATTTTTTTAAAAAAAATCTAAATTTAATGTCAATTTTTTTTCTAAATTTTAAAATTATAATTCTTTAGGCTTTAATTTTTTAAGGGTTAATTAAAAAAAATTAAAATTTTAACTCAACTTTACAATTATAATTTGAAATTAAAAAATTAGAATTAGATATTCAATTTTTAATTTTTTTAATTTTAGCTTGAAGTTTGTATTTTTGTTAACATTGTTGATGTGACTTGTTATATAAAAAAGAAAATTTAAATACTCGTATATGTTAGACTTAATTAAGTTTAACTAAATTATATCATTTTGAGATTAATATTTTAAAATTAAATTCCTTACCTAAATTGTTGGAATTGAAAATCCTAAATTAGTTTGTGCCTCAAACACACAAAGTAGAATCAAGACGATATAAATGGTCCGATCAATTTATAAGTTTTTCCTTGAATCCAATCTAATAATCTTACCAAACTTCTTCTGGTCTATTCAAAAGACTTACTTTAGTTGTCTACCCCTGACGAGTTCGAGTTGTACAATACAGGGCATTGACTTCAGGGTTTGGGAAGCCCTCGCTACGTGTGCAAACAGGAGAGAACATCCTTAATGCACCAGGACCAGGTAATGCATATCAAAAAAATTAATATCCTTCTGTTCACATAATTGAGAACAGACGCAATTATAACACCAATGCCATGCTGAAAAGCATCGACTGAGGTCACTAATGGCACAGTAGGACAAAGGATGGTTGATATTTATGAAGGGGATTATAGGAATCTTGAAGCATTTTATCTGAGTTTCAAGTGTAAAACATTCTTCACAATAGCAGTTTAGATTGGCAATCAGAGTAACAAGTAATTATCCACCCAATTCTGCTCGAGTTGGAATTACTGGAATTAGAAAGTTCCCAAATGGCGAATCAATAATTCGGTAATTTCCCATAGAGTGATCAAGTTGTGCTTGTGACACTGCAAAATTTTTTGCCTCTTGAATCTTGCGATCTACTTCACTAGGTAGGGCTTGAACCTGCATATCCATTCAGATAAGCATAATGCACGATGAATAGTAGAACACAGTGGAAAACAGAGGAGAAGTACCTTTGAGTAACTGGTTGAAGTTGCATCTCGGCTTTTCTCTGCTGGAACCTACAAATGCAATCAGATGATCAGAATGAGATAAGATTCCATAAGAACAATGATGTTATACTTGCCACCATATTACTCACTGAAAGTGCATCCTTGGCTTTCTTTGCTACAGGTGAAGAGGCCGCCCTGAGATTAGAGAAGTCATAATGATGAAAATTCAGACGAAAAAAAGGTGAGGGGCCTCCTATCTAGAATGTTTTCACTGCTCAAGTACCAGTGGTAGAAAATCATATGTGAACCAAACGAAAAATAAGAAAGAACAAATGTAGCTCACAGAAGCCCCATGTTTCCAGCTACACATTCTATGTTCCATGACTAATAGCCACTTGCATTAGATTTTTAGACCATAAACCAATAAAAATGAACATAAGGCACTAACAAGGAGTAAGTTTAAGCTAATCCAAAGCTATAAATAAAAAAAGTTGGAGAAAATAACAGATATGGTTGTTGCTCAGAAAAGAGTATGAATTGTGTAATTTGCTTTTCCGGGTAACGAAGTCTCAGCTCGCTATGATTTTTCTCCGGTCACATATGTTTTTGGAATAATAGATCAAAGGCAAATTGATCAACAAAAATAAGATGCCTTGGAGGAATTAAAACAAACAGCTCTCAATCAAAAGCATAGGGGAAGCAATTAAGCAGTTTTTTGGCAGAGTGTTCCAACGTACAACTCTTACAAGCATCCTAGAACAATATCTACCAGTTTGAAGAAAAAAACCCATGAAGTTAAAAGCCAAAACGTTTGCTCTATTTCTAACCTCTGGCTTATTATCCGATCACGATAACCTCGTTTCGATAGTCTTAACGAAATTTAAAAGAAAAACTGTTTTCTTCAATTGTAAAAAAGAAATAATCAGAAAAAGAAAGAGGACAACATGAGAAACGGAAGTTACCGGCGAGACGGTTGTCGGAACTTTCTCTTGGTTGGTTCAGAAGGCATGGCCGCTTCACTTGCGCCGTGAGCAGTATTTGAGTTAATATCATAAAGCTCGATCCTCTTCAATGTGAACAATCAATAGGCTGTGCCACATACAAAGAAAATCCAACCATTTTTGTCACGGGCAATGGCGTTTTGTGGAAGCCAAGGTACTAACTTGACCTAATCGTCATTTATGTTATTAATTAGGTATGGTTACACATCAAAATTTTATTAAACAATAGTTTCAAAACTAATTTTCGCATTATTTATATTTTGTACTTATAAAATATAATTAAAGCTGATAATAAGTTAAGCCATAAATTAAATAATAATAATAATAATAATACAAAAGCTTTTGATTTCATTTTCATGGATAGCAATAGGCCCGACCTGAGGGGCTGCCTAGTCAAACTTATTGTTTAAAAAATTTTCAAAAAGAGGTTATTTTGTCATTGCTTATCGGCCTTAGGTTGGGCTAGACTCAATCAACGTAAATTTGACCCATTAATTTTAGATCAAGCCAAGCCAAATTCAATTACCAAGTTTATTCATTTTTTCTCTTAACCTCTGCAATCACCTAAGTGTTAGATCTTACAAAGATAGATAATTCATTTTTTTTGTATTTAATTTCCTAAAAATTATGTTCACTTAAATTCATTTTTTTATTTAATTTCCTAAAAATTATGTTCACTTAAATTCTATAAAATAATTAATAATAAAGCATGAATTATATTATAAATATTGATCATTTTCTTGTCCTTTCCCTTAAATTATTTATGAAATTGGCTCATCTCAATCATTATAGTCACACAAGTGTCTAACGTTTAACATTATCTATAGAATGCGTTGAGAGAGAACTCCACAACTGTTGTAAAGAAGGTTAGGTAAGAAGTTTTAGCTCCTTTTGAATTTAAGCTTATTTATAATATGTTCAGACATTTTAATAATTTAATTGAAATAAAATTCTAATTTTAATTAAAATTTTAATTAAATACTAATTATGCTTAAATAAGATCTAATTACTCATATTCATCTTTATTTATTAAATATCTAATATTTAATCATAATATTTCTCAGACTTTATAATCAAGTCCAACTTAATTAAAACACCTTTTATCTCTTTGACGCATTCTTTGTGTGTGGCTTATTTGGTTCTTAAATATGTTAGCAACAAATATAAATTATAACCCTATATCATATTTATGATCATATAAATTAAACTTATTTAATTTACCTTTATTTAATTAAATAATTTTATATTCATAGATTAAGATTGACATAAAATAATGTCTTGTGATATATCTATCTTTATAGATCAAATTATCATAATTAAGTTATTGCCTTCTTCATTTCCAATAGGAGTTGTTCTTGGACAATCATAGATTTAATAATTGAAAATATGAATTTGTTATTTATGAGTACTATTTCTTTGTATAGTCTCACTAACTTCTTACAGATATGATAAATTCATAATCATCTAAAAAAATAATATTTTTGAATTTATCATGAAAATGAATCTGGAACGTCTCATAATCTTTCAACTTTATATCATATGTATCAACAAGGCAATAGTTTTAATTAGATGTATTATTATGAGATTGGAACTTTGTAAATTTCATCTTACTTCTATTACTTATTTTAAGAACCATTCTTCTATAAGTGTTCATTAAAACAAACATTTTGTTCACTATGACCTGTAAGATTATATTCAACCTTTTAGGTATCTTATAACTATTATATGATTTGGTTATTAACTTATTAGATAATAGATGCTTTAACTGGGTATCATATCTCAAAATCATTAACTTTGACTCTTTTGAAGTCTTATCATTTCATATCTAATACGAAATCTTGCTAATGATTTAATTAAAACTTTTAAAGGTAAGTTGTTAAACTAAGCATTGCTATGAAACAAATAAATATTGCATTTATAGTGTCTCATATTTTATTTTACTTTTTACACAAATCAATAACCTTATAAAATTTAGTTATGGAGATATTCATTGATCTAGTTCCCTATAGATAACGAAAAAACTTCATTCTTATGACATTTATCTCACCAAATTACTTCAACAATCTTAATGCTTAATTTTTACTTTGATTTACACAATTTAAAATTTTAAAAAAATTTAAATTAATAGTTCATTTAATATATATGACTATATCACATAAAGTTATTTGTAATATAATAAAATATAAGTATAATCTTTTTATGAATTGTTATCACATCCAAAACATTATATGTAGGGGTGAGCATTATTCGGGCCGGGCCGGGCCGAATTAATTCGGGTAATAAAATGATAAAATATGGTAAATCGGGTCAGGCCGGGTATTACCCGAAATATTTTCGAGTAATACCCGGGTAACTTCGAAAAAATTTCGGGTTACCCGATTACCCAAATTAGGGTCCATTTTCAGGTTATTTTGTGTAATTTTTGAAAGAGAACCTACCCGAAATTTTCGGGCCGGGTAAGTTCGGGTAATTGAAATTTTATGTTCGGGCGGGGTAAGTTTGGGTAATTGAAATTTCGGGTTTGGTCCAGGTAAGATGGAAAATTTTTTGGGTAATTCGGGCTTTACCCAAACAATACAAATTTGGCCCGATTAGCCTGAACGCTCACCCCTAATTGCATGTATAAGATTTAATAGTTCAATACCATTATCATTCTTGTTTTGCTTCAATCCAATAAGTTTTATATGACTCATAATCAAAAGGATACATCTATCTTCATATGTAACATATGATTCTCACTACATTGATTTGACCAATGTGGCAAAGATAGTCTTTATTATCCAACTTTATATTCTTGCCACATATATTAAGCGTAAGTCTTCTTAATTCAATAGATTGTATAAGAATGAATCAACTATTTTTATCTAAAAATTATTTCTCATCATACTTTGAACATTGTAATAATGTTGAATCCATATTAAATATCATATACTCAAATACATTAACTAGAAATATATATGATCTTTATCATATCATACATTGAAAAGAAAAATTATGTAATCATGTTTCCTTTTGGTGGAATCTATTGTTATATCTATGCCATTTCCTTTAATTACAATCCATGTTTATGAATTTAGTTGGCTAAATTAAATGAAACAATTTCATCAAGGAATTATACCTTTCAAATCTACTTTATATAATCTCTTATATCATGTTATCATGATGTTGACATATTATACCTTTCAGATCTACTTTACGGTTCGTTTGGTTAGGGGTTTATTAATGGAATGGAATAAAATGGAATATTATTCCATCTTTTCGGAAGAGGGTTTATAATGTAATGGAATGGGATGGGATGGAAGAGGAGGGTTTCATATTACATCTCATTCCATCCTAAACAGAAAAAATGATAAACTCCGATTTAGAGGGTTTAGGATGAAATGTAAAATGATAAATATACAGTACCTAATATACCCTCAATAATATTTTATAATACCAGTTATACCCTTCCATACTCTAATAACAAGCAAGACAATACGTCCATTTGGGAGCAGCCGATTGTAGCAAAGGAGAAGCACCGTCGCCGAGCAGATAACAACAATTGCCGGTCAGGTAAGCTCCTTCCCTTTATTTAACATCAAGTTCCAGCTAAGTTTCATTTGTCCATAGCTTTTATTTCACGGCAAGTCTTTGTGTAGTCTATTATTTTCATGCCAAAACATCACATAGATGTTTGATTTATCTTTTTACTTCTGTGATATGTTTTATGATAGTTGAAGTTTGGGGTGGCATCGCTATCATAAGCATAATGATATTAACAAAAATTGTCAATTCTTTCCCTTCTTCTTGTCAAACTTTTCTGCTTTGATTCCAATCTCTACCTCTTGGAAACTGCAATGCAAATCTCTGCCTCTTGGAGACTCACCCATCTCTTTCTCTGTATTACTCATTCACTTTGTTGCCTTTTAGAGATTCACTGTGATGCATTAATTAAAAATCTATATACTCTACAAGATAAAAGTGTTCTATCCTTTCTTATTAGTGTTTGAACGACTTTGCTTTCTTCTTACTAAGTTACCTCTGTCTGTAGCCTTATGATTCTTCTCTAATATGATACAATTCTAGTGAAATTGAGGAGACAACCATCATCTTCATCATCCGACGTTTCGTTCTACTTCCAAATCATCCGTCTTCTGAAACAGGTTTAATCTTTAACTTTGTTATTATTATTCTTAGTATCCCACAAAATGACAATTCTTTTCTTTAAGTAGACAATTCTTTTTTTGTTGGGTTTTAGAGTTTAATTATTTGGGAATTGAAATTGGGTGGGCATTTTTTGTTTGAATAGCTATAAAAAGTGATAAAACGTTCTAGGCGTTTTAAGAGTCTTTTTAATAATAACAAATTAATCATAAATGGAACCATATTATAAGCCCACTAAACATGAAGGCATGTAATAAGAAGCAATAGCTTTGGTCACTCGGTGAAATCATTAAATAGAAAATTCCAATCTTACACTTTTAGACCACTCTACTAAGTTCTTTAGTATCCAATCATGGTCGTCTTTTATTCCAGCTATATCAATACAGAATAAGCAACAATGTATTCTGCAAAAACACTCGGTCACTTGTATTATGCAAAAACACTACAAATCTAATCGGTTTTGGAGCGTAGGAGACATCTCCCAAATCTAACTTCTTATATGTAGTTTGCTGTTTATTCTATGTCACCCTGAAGAAGTTAGGGAACTAGATAAATAGTAAGGACAATAGTGGTACATTCCGTCTGAGTTGCTCGAAGCACGGATCATAAAGTCTAGTGTTAGTCCCTAATTCTCTCATGTGACATTAGTATAAAAAAAGGATGAATTATGATGTATATATGATGATTATTGAGTAGTAAATAAAATTACAATAAAATACAACTATTATAATCCTATGGTACAAAAGTTGATAAACTTGGAGGTGCTTAATTTCCTACTAATATAGATTTACAGTAAGACTAAGATGATATTTAGAAAATTACTTTCAAAACATATGATGGTCACTATAAATTTTTGGTAATGTTTTTACAGTTAACCAATGCATCATCCACGTTTTTAAGCTCAATGAATGATATCTTTCATGTATCTATCTTTATAAATTTATTCTTATTTTCTTTTACGATATTCTGATTTATGATATTCTTTTTGGTTTGGTGTAACTTTCCTTAAAATTTTAGTGCAGGAATGATTCAGATTTCCCTCAGTTTGAAGCTTCCCTTTAACGCTGCTTATTGTTTTTTTTTATAACATCATATATAAATGGGCATATTTATATCATATTTGGTTTATTTTGATTTTCACAATCTAAAAGCTACTCCTAATTTCGTTTTTTTTAGAGATGAGCGGTGAAGGTAATGGAGTGAATAATCAAATTATCAAATTGATGTATACATCCATTAGTGCTTGTTCATGTTGCTTGTCTTATGATCTATTGGTGGGTGTTACCAAAGAGACGTGCGGAAGACAAAATTCAAATGCTTACACTATCGGAGAGATTGCAATTAAAGGAGAGTACCATGCAAAGAATTTTATTTCAATCCAATGGGAGAAATATAATTAGAATGCGGCCTTAACCATTTATTGAATTATGTGATTTATTAGTTGGAAAAGGTGTGCTTCGACCTACTATGAATGCAACAATTGAAGAACAAGTAGCAAAGTTTCTATACATATTAGGACATAACATTACTAATTGGGAGATAACGTTACCTTAACTTATTTAATTTGAGGTATGAGTGTGGACTTAAAACTAACTTTTTTTAGGTAATATGTTTAAGTAAATTTAGAAATAAGTTTCAAAATTTATATACCTTATGCTCGTGACTTTAATAATATTTAGACATAATTTCCTTACCAATTTATCAATTATAAATTTGATTAGTTCAATTGTAATTAGAATTCAATTTACCAATTATGAATTTGATTAGTTCAATTGTAATTAGAATTAGTTTCTAATTGATTAAGTTAATAATAATAATAATAATAAGTTGATTAGTTCAATAATAACAAGAATTAGAAATAAGTTTCTAATTTAATAAACTTTAAAAATTATTCAATACCATTAGAAACAATTTTTCTAATTGTATGAAAAAGAACTCTTTAGTCGATCAATTGAACTAGAGATATGTTTCCACGTAAATGAATTTAATCAATTAAAGTTATGAGCTATATTCTAAGAGCAAATGTCCCATATTGTGTTAGTAAAATAATTCATTTATGTATGTATATTTGTCTATAAGCCTCTGACATTTGAAAATTTGTTTTTCAAGAGAATGCAAATTATTTAGCGGACACCCAAACTTCCCCGTATTGCCACATCAATAAGATATGTTATCCTCATATTAGCGCGGTTGTTCAATCTGGGCATAGTATATGGAGAAGACCTAACAAAACATGTGATTACAGTTAATAATTCGATAAGGATTGTATTTCAATGGTTATTTGGCTTACACAAGTTGACGTAAAGTATATGGCTTTACTTTTAACATTGCACAACTTGAAGGCGAACTATTGAGAATGCTCTGAAATTTGGAATCACCTAAAAAGAAAACGTATGATTGGCTAATGATGACATTTATGAAGCAAATTTGAAGAAGGGAACTAATTACAACTTTTTAACCCATAGGTTGTTCGATAGAAATAGTTAGAAAATTTCATATGAAGCTTTGCGAACTTTTTTCACGCAAATTTATTAACTCTATTCCACGTAAGATTTGTTACTTATAGTAATATGTTTACTGAATAAACAACTTATGTCATGTGAAATATGTTGTAATGAACTATACGTAGTTTGTTCATTTATGAATACAAATGCTTGATATTTTATAACATATATGATATGTACTATGCATAACGAATTTGTGTAGAGTACGATAATTGGTACTCAGTTGTAGTTTGAATGATGATTAAACACATATGTTGTCTTTCGATTTCATAAGAATTTGAAGTTCGATTAGTCACTATTTGTACGATTTATATGACATTGACGTGTGTAATATAATTTTATTTTTTTGTAGAAAATTAGTGTTTCAACAATGGCTACTGCTCCAAAAAACATTGTCGTTAAACTCAATAAGGGCGAGAAACTAAACAATGAAAACTATGAAACAAAAACCATGAAAATACAATATATATCGGAGGAGCAAAAGGCCTTTGAGCCATTGAATATGACCACGAATGTTCCTGAGGAGGGAAATATGATCCAACATAAAAGAGATTGTAATGTGTATGAACTATGGAAGAAGAAGAACTCATTGGTTCGTATGATATTGCTGAGTAGCATGGACAATGACATCATGTGTGAGTTTAGAAAATATGAAACTGCTAAGGATATGTGGTCTGCATTAGTTGCACGAAGTAGGGGTACGATCACTCACTATTAATTTTGATACTTATAAGAAGCCCAGATCATGTAATGTAAAAGCATATAAGGCAAATATCAAACATGATCAGTGAGCTGAGGAATGATGATCATAAATTATTCGCTGAGTAACAAGTGCAAGTCGTAATTCGCTCTTTGCCTCAGAGTTTGGGAGCATATAAAGATGCATCTGACTCATAATGAAAGCATTAGACCATGGAAGATGTTGTGAGACATCTCATAATAGAAGAAGGGCATCTAAAAGCCTCAAAGATATCTTATAAGGTATATGCAGTTGGCTTTAGCTCCTGTAGAGTTGTGAACAAGAAGATGATGAGCCAAAGAATTTACATAATGCTCTTAATGGTCCTGCTAAAGAAAAATGGATGAAAGAAAAGAAAGAAGAAATGACTTCTTTAAGCTCAAATCAAGTATGAGACTTGGTTGATCTCCCTAGTGGGCAAAAAGCTATTGGGAACAAATGAATTCTCAAAATAAAATAAAACATTGATGGTAGTATTGAAAAATATAAAGCATGTCTTGTGGCAAAAGGATATACATAATAAGAGGGAATTGATTATTATAAAATATTTTCACCTATTGTGAGATTTGCTTCAATTAATCTAATCTTGGCTATAATAGCCAGTTTAGATTTTGAATTACATTAAATGGATGTAAAGACTCTTTTTCTAAATAGAGAATTAGAAGAAGAAATCTATATGGAACAACTTGTAGGTTTCATAAAGACAGGCTAAAATCATAAAGTAAATTAATTTATGATCTAAAGCAGTCTTCAAAGTAGCGGTATATATGATTTCATAACATATGATTTTCATATACTTGATGAAGATCACCGTGTATACGTTAAGATATTCAAAAATAAATTTGCAATTTTATCTTTAAATATGGATGCTATTTTAATTGCTTGTAATGACTATGAATTTGTTAAGCAAATCAAAGATTGGTTGTCATCTGAATTTGAGATGAAAGACATGGGTGAAGCTATATATATTCTTAAAATTAAGATTTCAAGAGATTGTTTAAAAAGATTATTGTTACTTTCTTAAACGACTTATATTCAAAAGATTTTAGAACGATTTAGTATGCAAGATTGCAAACCAATAAATAATCATATTATTAAAGGCGAAGGTCCTAGCAAGAATTTTTTCCTATATATGCCACAAGAATGGGAACAAATGAAGAAAATTTCCTATTTCAATATAGTTGGAAGTCTTATGTATGCAATAATGTGTACGAGACCAAATATCTGTTATATTGTTAGAATAGTAAGCAGATATTAGTCAAATCTAGGACAAGCACATTGGAAAGTAGTAAAGAGAATTTTGAGGTATTTAAAAGGTATTGTATACTATGCATTATGCTACCAAAGAAATGATCTATATATACAAGGGTTTGCGGATGTAAACTGAGAAGGAGATTTAAATGAAATAAAATCTACTATGGATTTGTTTTCTTAATAATGGAGCAATATCATGGAAAGAAAGAAACATCATACGTTGCATTGTCTATAATGGAAGCCAAAATTGTAGCATTTTCATCAACAATACAAGAAGCTACATGGCTTTGTCAATTTTTGGTTCATTTAGGCATTACTAAAATCAAAACTGATCCAATGACTATCAACTATAATAGTTAAGCAGTAATCACTTATTTAAAAGATTTCAAATTTTTTGTAAAACCAAGAATATAGATATCAAGTACAATTATATGAAAAATATAGTTGCACGAGGAGAAGTAAAAATGAAATATTTATCTACATGAGATATGATGGCAAATCTAATTTTTAAAGATATGTATATTAGGCATATGCCCACCTTTTCCTGTTGGGGCTTAATCCTGAGTTCGACTGAACTAGAGGTGATCCGAGTCTAAGCCCAGCCTGACCAAAATTTTCTTAAATTAAAAGTACAAAAGATGTTGTTTTACTTAAAAAGGTAGGGCCTTAGGCCAGGCCAAGCCAAGCCTGAGTAACTCAAGCTTGACCCTAGGTCGAGGCTCGATTGGACCTAAAAAATCAAGCTTAAGGTCTGATCAATCCAGGCTTGGCTTGTTTACTTTGGGTTATGCCAGGCCTAGACTTAGTTTCCATCCCTAAGCATTTCTAGTTGTATATTCATTTGTTGTAATTAATATCATATTTAAATGAGAATGACTAATGGAGATTATACATTGTATAATACTTAATTTATAAATATATTTGTTTATTTTGTACACACATACACACACGCACATAAATAAACCATAAATGCGATCGCTAGAGATGAGGCAAGTTTAAAGTTTATTAACTAGGTAATAATTGAGAAAGAGAAAATTAAACCATAAATGATGCATTAAATATTAAGTTGGTATGAAGTTATTATATTATCATTATATATGTCCAAAGTTGCTAGATGCGAGCTCTGAAAAAATTTGTTTTGGAGTAGAAAGGTGAACTCAACTTAAACATTCAGTATGTTTAAACTAACATCTGTACAATATTTTGTGAATAAAAGACATTCATATAAAGAGAATATGAGTCAATAACGTAACATATGACTCGTACCATGTGCAAAATATGACCATAAAGGGATTAACATAAGTTATAAGATCTTAGCTTATATTGTGTGAGACCCTTGAGGTTAAGGTGCCTTATTTAATAGCCTTAAGATTTTTGTCGAATTGTTAAAAATTAAATTTAAGATTTGCTACTTTAGAATGTTATCAGCAGATTATATATGATGCAATCTTATGGAACAATTCTAAGAAAGCAAACTAAATTTGATTTGAAGGAATTTAGACCAGAGGAAGATCATTTTGTTTAAAGACTTGCACAAAAATTATTCAAAAGGTGGCCAACGTCTCATAGGAAGATAATTAAATACAATTGTGATATGATGAAACAAATGAGATCAAAAAGAGATTAATGAGAGATATAACCTAAGGTATTGCATATAATATTTACTCGAGGACATATTGGTCTAAGGATCGATTCATTAATCGATATGTCATATCCTCCTATAGATATAGGACAATGAGCTCTCATTATATGTTAGTCGCACGAAATATTGGATAAGTATGAGATTTGCAAATTTTCAATCAATTAAACTCATTTATGTGTAAGTGAGAGATGATAATGATAATCACCAAGACACCCTTGAATGAATTTAGTGTTATTCATTAATAACTACTAAAGAAACAATTGAATGTCTAAATTTCCAATAATATAAGATGACCTTTTATATTTGAAAAAGTTTCTAATTTTTGGTCTTTAAGATGGTTCTGAGAATTTTGGATTGGAAACAAGTCCGCATGTGAATCCTTTAACCTGTGAATTCCACGTACTATTCAAATAATTGATGTTATACATGATTATGCATATCTATTGATTTGGTACTTTAATCTATGTAATTTTCCTACATAAAGCTATACATTATGGAGGTTTGCCGAATAAATTTTTAGACAAAATTTAATGGAAGTAAATTTTACTGCTTTCATGAAAATAAATTATTCTTCATTGAATTTATATTCAAATTACTTTTTTAGTCTTGGAGGCAACTCTGTCCCTGCTTGTGCATATATTATATGTGTGAGGGTGTGGTTACAATATAATTATATGGCAGGTTGAAAGGAATCAAACCTAGCAAAACAGAGACGTCCGCTAAATGAATCAAGGAGAATCTTAGCGGGAATCCACTAAAGAAGTGATGCAAAGAGGTTTGGGCTTTACATGTAGTTGACTGTCTTTGTGTTGGGTGGAGTGGTAGGAAACAAGATCTTCTGTCCAGTTTTATGGTGTCTTATTGTGTCCAGTAAATCTCAGCCATTTATTTATGCGGGTCCCGCGTAGGCCCCACATAAATTAACGTGGGGCTCGCATAAATGAATGACTGAGATTCACTGGATACAATAAGACACCATAAAACTGGACAGAGAATTTGAACTCGGAGTGGTAGTGACCTTGTACCTGCTACTGCTGGGATAGATCTAAAGATTCAAGAAAAGTGGTGCTTTTACTTTTATGTAGGGGACTATTTTCAATATATATGCCCAAACATCTCACTTAGTGTTAAGAGCAATAATTCCATTCCAACAATTTTGGCCCCATCCCTCCAAATCCTATTATATTCATCTTAATTTGCTCCATTTTTGTGTGGATTAAAATCAGCTTTAGTTGCTTCCGTTGGGAATTTGTGAACGAGAGCCTGTCTAGTCGTACATATATATAGTTGGCGTCAGATTTTAAAACAAGCTACTCTTAAAGCATCAATAATGGCTAGATCAGATCAAAAAATCAAAGATCAGAAAATTATCATTTGTCACTATCAAAACATATAATTAATGTGCTAAGGATCACATATATATTTTGATCCGGATAAAAGATCTAAATCTAGCCCAAGCAACACACAGTTTGCCAAGTGGATACGCACAGCAGCCAGCTTCCAGTTATGAGCTTCTTCATCATAACCTTTTAATAATGGGAATGATTGGGAACGACATACTGTAATTATATTTACTTGTGTAGACTCGCCATAAGGTTATTTTTCTTCATTCTTTAATGCTAAGGTGATATGCACAACGATCCCAACATAGGTTTAACTGGCGATTGTAGCATGAAAGAAGTAAAAGTGCTCAACGCGGTTGACGACATCGTTTGATTATCAAAGTTGCATGTTTTCAAGCAAGCCTAAATTTAATTCTTTTGGAGCTTGGAAACTGCATATGCATAAATCCTTTGCAGCACGCAATGCTTTTAGCTCAAAAGGATTTTGGACATAAAGACTCCTTTCTGTTTAAAAAGAACAAAAGCAAAAATTAAAGCACAAACTAACTAGCAAGGGAACGATAGTTGGGCTTATAATTTAACTGGAGAAGAGCTTAAAACTTCTTCTTTCATAAGATTCAACTCTTGATATACCTTCTGAAAGAAATTTAATCACGAAATTCTAGATTAATTGTATAATTAATCAACACAATCAATTAACCCTAGAATTGTAACATACTCTATTCAATAATTGATTGGA
>JAOSBM010000205.1:9661226-9678022 GCA_027568955.1 Erythroxylum tenue
GGGTTTGTTTTTACCATCTGAAAATAATTTAACACTCAGTGCCTATTGTGATTCAGATTGGGGAGGATGTTGTACTATCAGACGTTCTGTTTCTGGCTATTGTATTTTTCTCGGGTCATCACTCATCTCTTGGAAGTCAAAGACAGACGAATGTTTCACGGTCGTCAGCAGAAGCTGAGTACAGGGCTATGGCAAACACTTGTCTGGAGTTAACATGGTTGAGGCATATACTTCGAGATTTGAAGGTTGAATTACATAAGCCGGCTTCGTTGTTTTGTGATAATCAGGCGGCGTTACACATTGCTGCTAACCCAGTTTTTCACGAACGTACAAAACACATTGAGATTGATTGTCATATAATTCGGAAAAAATTACAGGCTGGAGTGATTCGTCCTTGTTATATCTCTACAAAGATGCAGTTGGCAGACATTTTTACAAAAACTCTTGGCAGAGAGCAGTTCGAGTTTTTATGTAGCAAATTGAGAGTTCTTGATCTACACTCTCCAACTTGAAGGGAAGTATTAAGGAAATTATATGTTAGTTATTTTGTAATTATCCTCGACTTAATTAGAAGATTTGTATAGGAGTATAATTAGGGATATATTACCGGTTTTGTAGCAGTATTTTAGGAGAAGATTTGTTCGATATCGTGTATATATGCAGTTCATTTAAGTAATAAAAAATTAATCTATTCTATCACCAACTCTTCTATTCTTGTTACCAAGTCAGTGGGCTATAATTGAGATTTTGGACAGCCCAAAATTTTCACGTCAGACAATGCATGTAGGACATAGCAAACTTTTTATGTGGGGATAAATTAAAGTACGCTCCAAAATAATGCAATTCAGGTTGGTTTCAGCCTAGGCATATGTGACACGGATAAAAGAACCAAAAGGAAAAACAATGGCCGTAATGAAAGAAGGCCCTCTTTACGTAGCAGACGGGCACCATTATCCATGGCTGAACAACTGAGAGAGCTAAAATCAAAACAGGGGGTTGTCTGTATGCAGGTAATTGAGAAGGGTCTTTTAGCAGGATACGCACGAGGGGATATCAGCCATTTCCCGTCATTCAGATAGTACAAATTTGTTGCTTTTATCAGGTACGAACTTTATAGGAACTACTGTTCTACACTCATATATCACTATCTCAACTGGAGTGGAGCAAGAAAATTGAATTCCACTGTTCCCCGTTAAATCACCGTGCCAACAAATCATGATCGCGACTTTGCCTTGTATATGCAATGAATATGAAATTTAATCTGGTCCCAATTACTGTTTTGTGGGTTCTAAACCGTCATCAAGTCCATTAACATTTTCTTTGTTAGATATGTATCTCACATGCTATTTGAAGTTATCTGTCTCGCCAATGTGCATATGTTTGCCAAGATATGATTCCATTTTACTATACATATATAGTAATACACAGTAGTTATACAATGGTTCTTAAGTTCTAATTCGCCAAGATATGCATCCATTCTACTATAGACATATCGTAATACAAGTCAATACAAAGGTCAAATAGAGATATCGAACTTTTGGTCTAGCAAGTTTGTAATATATATAATTTGCGAAAAAAAATGTTTGTAGTATATATAAAGTGCTTTTGCTTCTCTCCACACCAGAAACCCAAAACATGCAAAAATATAATTAATATCAACCATATTATAATGAACATGCTGACACATAAAGTAGCGATCAATCTTAATGTTTTTTTGTGCGTTCATGAAAGGCATCAATACGAGTAATTTGCATAGTACTTCGATTATCACAATAAAAAAGAGTGACAAATGGAAACAAAGTGTTGATACTCTAAAGTAACTAGCAAAGTCATAGAAGCTCAGAAGTAATTTCAGAAATAACTTGATATTCAACTTTTGTACTAAAATGAAAAACAATAGTTTGCTTTTTATTGCACTAAGAGATAAGTGAATCACCAAGAAAGAAGTAGTAACCAATAGTAAACCAATGATATTTGGGATCGCCAGCCTAATCAGCATTTAAATAATGTTGCAGTTGAAGAGAACATGGGCTAGAGTATAAAGAACATAGAACATCCTGATTGTAGAATAAATAAGACTACTAACAAGCTGATGATATAAAGCAAAGCCAAGAAGAGGAGAGACATTATAAGCAGAAAAATAAACACTAGTTTTAATAGGAGTATTGGCAATTTTATCGTCAATAATATATGCATGAAAGCTAAAATTAGTAGCATTCTTAGCCTAAGAAAAATAATATCTTGTAATCAAAAATAACCTCAAGATCCAAGAAATAGCTCAAATTCTTAAGATCTTTCATCTCAAATTGGCAGCTAAAAAAGTTCTTAAGATTATGAATACCAAATGTATCATCACTAGTAAAGATTACCGTATCCACATATGATAGTAACTTAATGATACCTTGCTCTATCTTTCAAAGAAAGAATGCATAATCATGAGCATTAGACTAAAAACTGAACTAACAAATGGTGGAACTAAATGTAGTAAACTAAGTATGAGGAGTTTGTTTAAGTTTATACAAAGTCTTTTGAAAATGATATACTTTAATTAGAGAATGATTATAGTTAGGAAGAGGTTGCTTATAAATCTCGTTGGTAAAATCTCCATTTAAGAAGGCAGTCAATAAAAGTGACGTGGGTTACATGAGCAATAGTCTCCTCATTATCAATTATGTATTTCTAAGTAAAACCTTTAGCTATAAGTTGAGTCTTACAGTTCTACTGAACCATCAGCTTTGGTCTTGATTTTATAGTCCCATTTATAACTAACCACATATTTACTCGTAGGTAAATTAGCCAAATCTCATATATGAGTAAAAGTAAGCGGATTAATTTCTTCTTCTATTGCTTTCTACCATGAATGATTAGTACTAGCCTCACGATAAGTGTAAGGGTCATAAAGAGAAACAATAGTATAATAACAATGATAATTGTAAAGAGTGACAATGTGTTGACTTATAAAAGAAGAGCAACAATGTGGAGGATCATAAGATGACTAAACAATATAAGAAGGTCGATGATTTATAAGAGAAAGATCATCAAGTGTGTGTGGAGGTGGATCAAATTTGGTTCAAACATCTGTACTTACTGAATAATCATCAAGAAATAAAGTAATAATAAGATCAATAAGTAAAGTATAAGTATAAGTGGCTTTAAAGGCAAATAAGGAAGAAAACATCTTATGTTCCCAAATAGTAATATGATAGAAAATATGTAGATGTTGAGAAAGATGAACCCAACACCACTAACCCTTATGTTCAATGTCATATCATAAGAAACATTAACACAATCAAGCTCCATGTTATAATTTCACTACAAGAAATCTGGGCTTTACCGACAGAATTTACCGAAAAAAACTGGAGAATTCCGTCGGTAAAAATAATTACCGACAGAATAAAACGACGGACAAAGGTGTCGATAATACGGCCGTAGGTGATTATAACAACGAAAATTTTATGTGTGCTTCCGTCAGTAATTAATACTGATGGACAGAAGCAACCGTCGGTAAACCGTTGTTAAGATAATTGCAAAGGTTTCAATATTACTAACGGAAGAAAAAGGACGGTCGGTAAATACCATAAGCAATTTATCAACGGTTTATGATATTATGTCGGTAAATATAGTGTTTTTTGTGATGGTCTTGCTTTTTCTGTCGGTAATTGAAAGTAAGAATTTTTTTAAAAAATCCTGACATTAAATTTTATTTGATGTTCTTATGAAAAATGCATAATTTCAACAGTTGTGAATTATCTGTGCATAATAAATTTATTTGTTTATATATTTAATTTGTTTAAATATAAAGTTGATTGATGATATAAAGTTAAAATTTTCTTAATTGATAATAAAAACATTATAGTGTACATAATAAGTCTTTGTAATTGCAAGCAAATGACTACAACAATCCTAATGTCTTGGTGATGGCGGGTGCTTTGAGGTGCTACTACCCCTCCCCTTCAACTACTCCACCTCCTATCCCAACTGAGCCCTTTGCTCCATCAATGTCTGCACTATGGTTCGAAGCTCAATGACTTCACCATCATTTATAGCTGGTCTAGTAGATGCTGTTGTACTGGACATGAAGGATTGCGAATAACATGTGTTCACAAATGAACCTAGCTCGAATATCCATCCATGGTGGTCCCTACCATCGACAACATCAAGATACGTCTGAGTCTCATCAACAGATTTTTCCTCCTGAGAATGTCACTAAATGGTTTGTTATATTTGGTCCTATTAGGAAGCAATGTTTACATTAGTAAGAAATTATTATTAAGAAATAATAATAATGCATTAATTTCACATACATTCAGCTCTCTACACTGGCTGTTGACGAATGTCACACCGTCATGCTTCTTCGTGTGAGTGTGCAGAAATAGCTATGTAGGTGTAGGCCTCATGCCCAAAGACTTTTCCTGCATGTTAAACCTAAATTGTTAGATGATAACTACATTTTATAAAAATTTTGGCAAAATTTTCTCTATTTTTATGATATTTCCCCTATTGAACAAATAAAATCACTCAACACAACTATATATGGCACTAGACATTTATACCATTATCATTATCTATAATACAGCAAAGCAAAACATTTACAATATAAGTGTCAAGTTTAAATACTTACAAGTCTCTGTGTATGCTCGTGGTGGGTTATTGATCCTCCCGTATGTACGGAAAGACTCTCTCCCCTCGGGCCTCCACATCTGTTGGTGGAGTTACGCCCTAAGATAGACATTGCCTCCGGGCTTCTCCAATACTCCTACCAACGACTCCACATTTGCTCTGAAATATAAGGCGGTCGTACACCAGCCTTGTGTATCTCAACAAAAAATTTTGTTTCAGAGAGACATCATATGTTTGAACACCATATTCTCAAAAATGCTACAATTCAGATATCAATAGTTGTAAGAAAACATCAATTTTATGCTTCGAATTTGTAGGCCCTGACACAATCACTGTCAAGAACATATATGCCTATTTCATACACATCCAAGGAGGCAAATTATAAGGAGTAATTATGATTGGCCATGATGAATATTGCTGCCCAGATTGACCAAAAGGTTGGAATCCATCCGTCGGCAATCTCAACCTAACATTTCGACATTCAACTACAAAATCAAGATGTGTGTCATTGAAATGTTTCCATGTCAGTGCATCTGATGGATGAATCATTACTCCATCTTTCTGTTCGTGTTCAACATGCGATCTCATATGAGATGTGGTAACATTAGAAGCATATAGTCTTTGAGGTCTCGAAGTTAGCAGGAAATAATACATCCACTTCTGTAGTACCAATTTCTGTTTCATTGAACGCTTTCTAGGCTTAAACCAAGATTGACCACAAAATTTGCACTCTTCTAAGTCCACATCATCTCCCCAATACAATATACATCCCAATTTACAACAATCAATCTTTTCAACAGGCAAACCAAGACCCTTAATAAGTTTCTTCATATTGTAAAAACTATCAACCATTGTATGATCAGCAAGCAATGATTCATTATACCATTCAAGAATTTTATCAAAACTATAGTCCGAAATATGCCCTTCAGACTTTATGTTCAATATTCAAGCAATTGAAGACAATTGGGTCATTGTCTTACAATTTGGCCACAATTCTCGGTCAGCTAACTGTAGTAAGTCAAAAAACTGTTTTGCTCGTGGGTTGGGTTCTTCTTGAAGATTTTTCCTATTTTCCTCAAAGGTATAACCGGCTCCATCATAAACCATTTGCATGTACAGACTTTTAGTCCCATCCACATAATTTGTTCTAAATCCAATCCCCCCTTCATACTAAAAAAAATTGAAATCAATTCACGGTCAAACACTGTACCTCCACGAGTTCGCAAATGGTGGGAGAAGAAACCAAGCTTCCGACGCACCACCAAACTCTGGCCAACGCCGACGACAACGCACAAGAATGCACTGGAGAAGAAATAAGAAATTGGAGGAGAAGAAGAAAGACGAAGCAGAGGAGAGTGGGGGGGGGGGGGAAGGGGCGGTCGAGTTCATTTTAACTAAACCAAAATGACGTCATTTAGTGTTTAACCAAACGACGTCATTTTGGTTAAGTTAAAACAAACCCGACCTCCCCCCCCTCCCACATTGTTTAACCAAATGTCGTCGTTTTGGTTAAGTTAATAACGCTCACCCGTAACCAGACGATGACGTATTGGTTTGGATATTTAGCGACGGAATTTTCCATCCCTACAACTTCTTCGAAAAAGTCCAAAATTTAACCTTTCCGCCACAAATTCCCACCTTAATTGCCAATGGTACTTTTTCGTCGCTAAATTATATTTTCCCTCAACATTTCCGGCATAAAAAAACTGTCGCAAATTCATTATTTTCTTGTCAAATTTACTGAAGCACAATTTTATCGTCGCAAATTTCCATCACAAATTAATTTCCCTCTCTATTTAGCGACTAAAATTTCTTCCACTGCTAAACGTTCTTTTTTCCAATCAATATTACCGACGCAAATGGAGTTTCCGTCAGTAATTTGCCAGGGTTTATATATCGTCAGTATTTTTCCATTGCTATTTCCAACTTTTCTTGTAGTGTTTGATGTATTCATATGACCAAAGATGGACAAAACAAGAAAATCTAAAAACTCAAAGACTGTAATCAAGATAACAACTATAGAGACATTCATAAGGGCAAATGTTATTGAATATAGGAGAAGTTATATAATTAATTGTATAAATTACTATAAGAGTTGCTTCGCCACAAAAAGACTCAGAACAAGAAGATTACACAAGGAGAGATAGAATAGTGTCTAGAATATGCTTATGCTTACATTCTGTATGACCATTCTGTTAATGGGTACCAAGATAAGAACGTTGTAAAATAGTGATGCGAGTAGAACAAAATTAAGAAAGGATAACTTTTCGGTATTTTATAGCATTATATGTATGAAAATTTTTGTTATTATAAGAACATTAAGTTTTAATCATATTAGCAAACTTAACATAAATTTCGGGCAACTTAGAACAACTTTTTCATAAGATAACTTAATGTATACCAAGAATAATCATCAATTAAAACAACAAATTATAGAGAATCACTTATAGTAATAATAGGAGCAGAACCCCAAGTATTAGAATAAACAAGATCAAATCACAGAAAGAAGTAGAGTCATTAACATTAAGTGGCAAAACATGATGTTTTGAAAGTTGATATGAAATACAATCAAATTGATCATTTAATAGATCTTAAACATCCATTGAAAATCAAAGGTTTAATATATAAGAGAAAACATGACCAATATATATGTGCCAAATATTGGAAGAGATAATAGCGGTAATAACTCTAGATGGCAACTAGAGAGAAACAATCTCAAGTAGATAACTAACCTCACACCTCGTCCTAAGAACCATTCCCTTATGCGAATCCTATATAATAGAACTATAACTTGGAAAAGTTATATTAACACCAAATTCAAGTAACTCAACAAAAATAAGATCAAATGGTAGTTTAGGCATATAAAAGGTATCAGTAAGGATAAGTGAGATTAAAAAATATTTCCTTTATATTGAATGTGTAAAATAGAATTATTAGTAGCATGAGCAAGTGGTGTATGAGAGGGAGTAGAAATACAACTAAATAACTTAGAGTTAGAGGAAATATGATGACAACGTACAAAATTAAAGAACTAAAAAATATATTTACCTAAAGTGGACAAGATAGGTGAAGAAAGAGTACCTAAATTAGGTTGTATCTATTGAATAATAAACTAAATTTCTTTCAAAGGAAAATAAGGAGAAATATCCTCAGAAGTAGAACCCTTAATGGGAGTAGCAGTAGAAGAAGTATTCAAAGATTGAGACTTATTATAAGATTATGTTAGATTACCTTGGCTAGAATTCTTGTACTTAATTTCATATTTGGGACAAGAAAAAATATATTGCCTAAATTTTTGCAATATTTGTAAGATCCCTTAGAAGAATGTAGAGGTGGCTGGAGTACCAGAAGGAGCAACAAGAACCACATCTATAAAAAAGGGAGAGATCACATCACTTAGTATGAAGAGTATTAAGTCAAGTTTTTTAAAAAATGTCTCTCAAATCGCAATGTCAAGTTTAGGTAGTGGATCTAGTGTAAAAGGGCAACATAAATTAACCCAAACTCAGTATTAAGAGTCATAAGTCAGTGTCATACATGCTAGCGATCACGAAGAGCAACATAATTTTTTTTTTGTAGAAGCTAATAAGTTCAAACTAGATCTCAAGCTAACAATTGATCTTATAAAGTTTACATCTCAAAAACATAATTGTGAATGGTTTAATCAAGCTATTGATGCATACAATGAAGGTGAAGATAAAGCTAAAATTAGTGAAAATTATCTTAAACTATATAATGTGTCTTTCAAACATCTTTAACATAGTTAAACACTATAATTCCAGATTAATAATAGGTTGACAAGTAGGAAAAAACTAAGTTAAAATATGAAATGATAATTTTTACTATTCCATTGATCGAGCCTCTCAATGAACTTAGTTTCTTACTGATCATCTTATTTAATAGACTTGATAATCTCATCAATGACAATTTGCTAAAGAAGTCTTCCTTTAAAAAAATTACACATCTCGCATAAATTATAATTAGTATCACCAAAAATCACAATTATAGTACAAGTGACAATGTAAGAATTTTCTAAAGCAACCATAAAAGCTAAAAATAAAAAGTAATGCAAAAAATAAGGTACAAAACGGTTCCTCTCTCTCCCACACACAATCAATTGATATGCTCAATTCAATTGTTTGCAATTTCACATTCTCATACTTTCTTTATACAAAATGCCATGACAAAAACAATGGCATGGCATGATCATAGTCAACACAATTATGTCAAAATGTCATATATTCATGCAATTTTCACATAATAGCACTTTCAAATAACACATATTTCACACACAATGCATTTTGCTCATTTTGCACAAAAATTATAAATATTTTACCCACCTTATAACTTGAAAATTCCCAAAATTAATGGCTTCCTTCTCCTTGCCATTGGCTAGGCTCTTGATTGCCTAAACACAAACACAATTTCCATTAATTTCAAGTTAAGGAAAAATCTCCAATTCTTCCACAAGCATCAAAACCCTAATTAAACCTTAATCTAACCTACCCATGCTTCAATTAGGTTAGAAAACTCCCAACCTAGCTTAGAAACCTCAAAATCCTATAGATTTCATCATCATCTTCTTCCTTCAACCAATCTCAACACAAACCCCATTTTCTCTCTCTAGGATTCTTCCATCACCAAACCACAACTCAATCCTTACCGAAGCATGAAGAAGATGATAAACTTACCTTAGAAACCTTGATTCTTCCTCTTGCCCACGAAATTTCTTCCCTTTTCCTTGGATTTCTTCTTCTTCTTCTCCTCTTCTCTTCTCCCACGACTTCTTCTTCTTCTTCTCTTCTTCCACGACACCTCTCCCCCTTTTCTTTTAATTTTTTCCTTTTCATTAACCCTTTGTCTTCCCATAATGCCCCTCACTTAAAGGCCCTTTCCAAAAATACCCTTGGTTGCCTTCCAACCCCTTCCATTTAATTAACCTAACTTAGTTCACTTCTAATTAATCCTACTCTTAAGTCAACTTTAAGTCAACTTTCAATTTCTAAATCCTTCCTTCCAAATCTAATTTTTCCTAACTCTTCATTTAATTCCCAAATTCAAATTCTTTTCCACCAATTTCTAATTAATGGTACAATTCTAAAATAAAAAAATTAAACCACTAAACAAACATAAATAACCAATTAAGCAATAGGAAGGAAATTCAAAATCCAACAATAATGCATTACAAAAACATCAATGTAAGTTATATCATATTTCAAGTAAAAGAACTGAAATTATGAAGCTCATACTAAAAAAGAGCTGAAAATAAAGAACTGAAATCATTTTTTCAAATAATACACATTTCATCAAACACTTTACATGCATCAAAAATTTATCCCAACATCATAACCAAAATCACATCTTATCCCTTATATCACTAACATTTATACCTTTAAATTGTTTTCCAATCACATAATACACAAATAAACGAAAGTAATCAAACACCTAAATTAACTTTCATCTAATATACGAAAAAACACATGACAGTGGCAGCAAAAATACCTCTACCGAAGGACACGATGATAGTGGCCGAAGAAGACAACGTCGACAAGCAGAAGAGGAGTCTACGACAAAGAAACCGGAGAGAAGAAAATCACACGAGCGGAGAGGAAGCAGATGAATTAAATTAAACTCACTCGAAAGGTCTCTTCTCCCCCCCCCTCTTAAAATGCTAAAGTTGAAGGAGACAACGACGTTTACCTTGATAATTTACCAACGAAATTTACCGACAAAAATTTTCTGTCGGCAAACTCAAAACTTTTTTATTCCGCCAACAATTTTCACCTTCTTTACCGACGAGCATTTTATACCGCCACTAAAGTCTGTCTCAAATTTTTCTGGGATGATTTCCTCCATATTTACTAACGGATATTACTACCGCCACTAAACAAAAATTTTCCCATTAATGTTACCGACGGAAATTGATTTTCTGTCAGTAATTTGAGCAGTTTCTTTTCCATTCCTAATTTCTACTTTTCTTATAGTGGCCTAAGCTAACAAAGCTAATTACCTTTAGCCACCAAAATCAAACGTCGCAATATGTCATTTGCAACAATTTTGTTTCTCCTTGCCTATTCCTTTTTGTGACGGACCCATGATCGTAGCAAAATCAATTGAGTGACAATTTTGTGAAAACGACGCAGATAATTATTTGCTACTCGGCTTTTTTGACCATTTGTTCAACAATTTTTTTATCGTCACTAAAAATGTTTTGCGACAATGTGTTGTCTTTGAGTGATGAAATTATTCATCACCAAAATCGTGTTATGTTATAGCGTTCAAGTATCATGCACGTACAAATGTTAAGTGTCCCATATACATATATATTGGAGCTTTAAGTGCATAGACGTTGATTGTGCATAATACCTATTGCTATCTTCGATCAGACAAGGGATGAGTGGACAATTTATGAAGCTGACCAATTGTAAGTGTAAATCGATGTTACATTTGTCATTTCATTTTCAGCGGACCACCTCCACTTGGTATGATGATTTTGACCTATATATGTCTTGTAACTCTTGCAGTTATTGCAAAAGATCATAAAAAGTTTCCTTCGAGGGCGTTTTACTGTACAATAATGCAAGGATCCTACTATCTTGAAGAAACATTGGCTCCACATTCATTGTCATTTCATCTAGCCTTATAGCTACTAGGTACATGATCACTATCAACCATGAAGGATGCGCTTTATTGTAAGGATATCCATGATGAACTCATTTACTTTTTGGTTATGGAAAAGTAGATCCAATAGCATTTCATGTGTTCGAACAACAAAAACTGTCTCTTCAGAACAAACTGTATTGAGTGCAGTTGGTGCTCGGTGAAGAGAGAGGACATGGAGACATTTTATGGAACAAATAGTTAATATTTGGATTTCTACAATGTTGGTTTTCACCAAGGTAAACCATCTTCTGAAAAATCAATGTTTAAACCCTTGAACATATATCCACATGAGATGATCAAGCTATAGATGCTAAAGGGAATTAACTTGACATTCCAATTTCCTGCTGATATTTTTGGATGATAAAATATACAACTACAAGAGATTGGAAACAAGTTCCAATAGAAAATTGTCGCATAGTCACCATCTTTACCTTACCGAAGAAGTGAAGGGTTGTGGTTTCCATTCCTTCGGTTGTCAAATAGAACATAAAACAGATAAAGAAAGAATTGATCGAAGACAGAACTATTCCAGAGCATAATTAATGTTTCTCACATGGCTACTCTCTTTAGCAACCATGTAGGATATGTGTCTCAGAAATCTTAGATAGAAGTAAAATGCCCATACATGCCATGCAACGATGTAAAGGATAAAGATACAGTTAGCAAGAATTAGCAAGAATTTAAGAAATTTTAGTTACAAGTAGTTAGATGAAAATTAGCAAGATTGAGTTGCTATAAATGTACATTCAATTATTGAAGTTGTATAATACAATTCACCGAAGGAAATCTCAGTTTTCGCTGAGTTCTTGAAATCCTCTGTTTGCCCCTGTTTCATTGTGTCTTCTCTCTCAAACTTTTCTGCATCTTAGCCTTTTATTTTTGTATGGTAGATAGATAACAACAACAAAGTGGTATCAGAGCTAGTTTCTTAAGGGATCTGTGAGGGTATAAGCAAGTATTTTTTGGCTTGAGCAAAAACTATTCTTTCCAGTGTAAGTTGTGACCACGAGGAGAGTATACTCAGAGATGGATGAGGGTTCAACTCCAAGTTTACAGCCAGCAGTTTTCAATGGAGAAGGGTATCAAATCTGGGCAATAAAGATGGAAGCATACTTGTAAGGCCAGGATCTTTGGGAACCTATTGATGAAGATTACGAAGTCGAGGTTCCAGCCGAAGATGTCCCAATTGCTCAGCTACGATGGTTGAGGGAAAGGGTAGCAAAAAGGCTCGAGCAAAATCTTGCTTATACCAAGCAATTGCGCCTTCCATATTTACTCGAATTATGTCTCTTGGATCGGCAAAGGAGATCTGGGAGTTTCTGAAGAATGAATATGAAGGTGACGAAAAAGTGAAGAACATGAAAGTATTAAATCTTTTGCGAGAATTTGAAAGAATACAAATGAAGGACGATGAACCAGTCAAGAGTTACACTGAAAGACTAATACAGCTTTCAGATCAAATCAGGCTCCGACTTTAAGGATCAAAGGTTGGTCTAGAAGCTACTAGTTTCAGTACCTGAAAAATACGAAGCCACCATTGTCTCTCTGGAAAATTCCAAAGACATTGGCCAGATCAAGCTTGTTGAAGTAGTAAGCGCGCTTCAAGCTCAAGAGCAAAGGCATCTGATGAGGAAGACCGAGGTTGCTGAAGGGGCATACAGAGCCTTTGCCAAGACTGACAGCCAAGAAAAATCCAAGAAGAAGAAAATAAACAAAAGAGGATCAAGCTCACAGAACACACAATCACATCATAAACATTCAGGAAAAAATACAGAAGGAGATAAGACAAATAAATACAATCCTTATCCCCACTGTGGTAAGTCGAATCATCTGGTTTTTAGGTGTTGGAAGAGGCCAGATGTGGAATGCAGAAGATGCCACCAGAAGGGACATATGGAGGTGATATGCAAGAAGCAAATTGGACAGACATAAGCAAATGCGCAGATTGCTAAAGAAGAAGAGCAACTCTTCGTGGTCATATGCGATCGGGCTGAAGCACATCCATCTGAATGGCTGATAAACAGTGGATGTACAAGCCATATGACTCCGAATGCAACCCTATTCAAGACCTTAGATGAAATTTTAAGACTAACGTGAAGCTAGGAAATGGTGTGTGCATTCGTGTTGAAGGAAGAGGAGTGGTTGAGATACCGAACAAGATTGGCATCAAGACCATTCCTGATGTGTTACTAGTACCCAAAATTCAGCATAATCTATTGAGCGTGGCCCAATTGATTGAGAAAGGTATGTCTGTATATTTTGAATCTGATGTGTGCAGGGTACCTGACAAGCTTGGGAGGGAGATGTTCACTACAATAATGAAGAACAAAAGCTTCGTAATGAGACCAGAGGAGATACAACAAGAAGCCTTAGTAAGCAGCATAGGTGAAACTGATTTGTGGCATAGAAGGCTTGGTCACTAACACATGAAGGGGTTGGAGGCAATGCAGAAGAAACATATGGTTGAGGATTTGCCATCAGTCCCATATGATCGCGTTGCATATAAGATTTGCATGAAGGGCAAGCAAGCATGTACACCTTTCCTGAAATCAAGGTGGAGAGCTGAGGAGAAGCTTAAGCTATTGCACATGGATGTATGCGGACCGATGCCAATTGCCTCTCTGAATGGTAGCCGATACTTCTTGTTAATCATAGATGATTACTCAAGGTTCTCATGGATTTAATGTCTTAAAACCAAAGGAGAGGTTGCCAAAGTATTTAGGGAGTTTAAGGTTCTCATAGAAAATCAGTCCGATCTGAGCATTAAGTCTGTGAGAATAGATAATGGGTCAGAATTCACCTCTAACGAATTTGAATTAATCTGTAAGGATGCAGGAATAAAGCATCAACTCACCACCCCTTACACTCCACAGCAAAATGGGGTTGTGGAGAGAAGAAATAGGACAATGGTGGAAATGGCGAGGTGCATGTTGGAGGAGAAGAGGCTTCCGAAAGATTTTTGGGCTGAAGCCGTATCGACTGCTTGCTTTCTACTAAACCGACTACATACTCGAGCTCTTGACGCATGAGATGTGGCATGGAGTCAAGCCAAAGTTGAAGAACTTGAAAGTATTCAGATCTCCTTGCAGCGTTCTTGTGCCTCAAGTCAGAAGGAATAAGCTTGATAGTAAAATAGAGACTGCAATCTTTGTGGGATATTCGGAGGTATGTAAAGGCTACAGAGTATATTATCCAGATTAAAAGAAAGTGAAGGTGAGCAAAGACGTGAATTTCTTTGAGGATGAGCTTTGGAGCTGGTCTGAAGAGAAGAAGGAGAATGGGGAAGCAAGGGAGACAGCCACTCTGCCCTTGGATGTCCAATTAATAATGGGTGATCTAGAAAATCGTGATGATCAGGATTAGCCAAAAATTGCAGAGGAGGAAGTAGATCCAGTGGCCCAATATGAGCAACACGAAGGTAATTCTAATGAGGAGCTTCCAGAAGAGTCCGATGAAGATTATGACCATATGCCAGTAAGAGGAACGAGAAGTCTGTCTGAAATCTATAAGAGAAGTAATGAAGCAATTTTGGAGCCTTCGAGGATTCAGGAGGCTTTATAAAATCCAAAGTGGTTTCAAGCCATGAGGGAAGAAATATCCATGATCTTCAAAAATAAAGCATGGACCTTGACAGACAAACCTCCAGACAAAAGAGCCATTGGATTGAAGTGGGTTTTCAATACCAAATTAAACCCTAATGGATCGGTTAACAAGCTCAAAGCGAGGTTAGTAGTGAAGGGATATGCGCAAGTCGAAGGTGTGGACTTCGGGGAAAAGTTCGCACCAGTGGCAAGAATTGAGACAATTAGGTTGTTATTAGCACTTGCAGCCGAAAGGGGACTGAAGGTACATCAAATGGATGTTAAGTCCACCTTCCTCAATGGCATTTTACAGGAGGAGATCTACGTCCATCAACTGGAAGGCTTCGTGATAAAACGAAAGGAGTAGTGTGTGTGTAAACTCAATAAAGCTCTTTAGGGTTGAAGCAAGCCCCTAGGTGCTGGTACGCGAGAATTGGCTCGTTCCTTTTGGAGATTGAATTAAGAAGAAGCTGCAGTGAACCAACCCTCTACGTGCGGATGCAAGAAGGTGATGAAGTTGTAGTTTCAATTTATATGGATGACTTGTTAATTACTGGAAGTTCTGAGAAGCAGATTGAATTTCTGAAGCAAGAATTCGGCAAAACTTTCGAAATGACGGATTAAGGATTGATGAAATATTTTTTAAGCATGGAGATAGATCAGTGTGAAGGAAGGATAAAAGTGAGTCAGAAGATGTATGTTCGTGATGTGCTGAAGAAATTCAAGTTAGACTAGTATAAGCCTGTCTCGACTCCAGTATGTTCGAAAGAGAAGTTTATGAAAAAGGAAGATGGAGATGAAGTAGACTATAGAAGTTACAGAAGTATGGTAGGCTGCTTAATGTATATATCAGCTATTAGACCTGATATAATATATTCGGTAAACTTACTCTCTAGGTATTTGAGTAATCATGGAAGACAACATTTAGTAGCAATTAAGAGGGTGTTGAGATATCTCAAAGGGACGATCGAGTATGGCCTCTTATATGAGAAAACAGGTATGTGTGAGCTTAGTTGTTATGCGGACAGTAACTGGGGTGGAGCAACCGAAGATATGAAGAGAATGTCCGGATACTGTCTGACATTAGGGTTGGTTTGTTTTTCCTAGAGTTCGAAGGAACAAGAGCTGGTGGCTCTCTCAACAGCTGAAGCTAAATTGGTGACAGTTATCGTAACAGCAAAGCAAGTTGTATGGGTCAGGAAATTGCTGGGAGATTTCCAAGTTCACTTATCATCTACCACTATGATAAATGTGGATAATCAGGTTACAATTTCTATCTCTATGAATTCGGTATTCCATGGAAAGACAAAACATTTCAAACTCAGATATTATTATCTGAGAGATGTACAATAGGAAGGAGAGTTAAAGCTTGAATATGTTCCTACGGAGAATCAGATTGTTGATCTCTGTACTAAAGGGTTTCATATGTCGTGATTTGAACAATTAAGGAAGATGGTGGGAGTTCAGAAGATGAATTTCTGATCCAAGGAGGAGAATGTAGGATGTGTGTCTCAGAAATTTCAGACAGAAGTAAAACGCCCATACATGCCATGCAACGACGTAAAGGATAAAGATATAGTTAGCAAGAATTAGCAAGAATTCAAGAAATGTTAGTTACAAGTAGTTAGATGACAATTAGCAAGAATGAGTTGCTATAAATGTACATTCAATTACTGAAGTTGTATAATACAATTCACCGAAAGAAATCTCAGTTTTCGCTAAGTTCTTGAAATCCTCTGTTCGCCCCTGTTTCATTGCGTCTTCTCTCTCTAGCTTTCTCTCTCAAACTTTTTTGCATCTTAGCCTTTTGTTTTCGTATGGTAGATAAATTGTTGGGCCCCGATTCGCAATAAGTATATTTAAATTATTTGACGCATGTGTAAATTATTTTGAGGTTTAATTTGATGATTTTAAATTATGGTCGGAATAAAT
>JAOSBM010000205.1:9719419-9737849 GCA_027568955.1 Erythroxylum tenue
TATATATATATATATATATATATATATATATATATGAGTTATATGTATAAGACCATGTGTGTGTGTGTGTGTGTGTGTGTGCGAGTGTGTGTGTGAGTGAGTTATATGTATAAGACCATCTAAGTTAGATGAGATCTTAGTCAAACCCCTCACTTAGAATATTAAAACTAATGTCTTCCTGTAATATGACGAGAACCAGAGTCCTTTTAAAGTTAGGGTTGTTGGGAAAACCCAAGCCTACTTTACACGGATATGTTCAAACCATGGAAAGAAGATTTTCGGATGAATGAGTCAGTTTTAACTAAAAGCGTTGGTTTGTTGAGAAAACCCAAGATCAACGTGGACAGAGGCAAAGTTGGGTAATGTACATTAGATGTACACGTGTTAAGAGTTGATAGCCCAATAAGTGTGCACACATCAACAGTTGATAGCACTAGATTCGATAGTTGCATTGGAGATGCAATTGGTATGATCAATACCTATCAGTTGAACTAAGGTGGCTTGTTGGGCAAACCCCAGGCCATTCTTAAGGATATTAGATATCAACCCACTAGGAGAATTTCTATACTAGTTCTCTTGGATTTATATTGAGGGTTATGAACTAGTGAAAAACAATGGGAGCCATAATGCGTGTTATTAAAGTCCTTATAGACATGCATTTAAGTACATTCTAATTTTGCTCTCTTTAACGAAAGGTTGCTATTACCCGAGTCAACACCATGAGTACTAATGTGAATCTAAGATAATTGATGGAAGTTAACAAGTTGACTGGACCAAACTTCCTTGATTGGCTCAGGAACTTGAGAATAGTTCTCAAGTCCTAGAAGCTTAGTTACGTCTTGGAAGAACCACTTCCCGATCCCCCTGCTGCTGATGCCTCTGATGATGATCGGAGGACATATAGGAAGCTTCTTGATGATAGCGAGATGGTTAGTTGTATTATGCTAGACACTATGTCACCGGAGCTGTAAAAGCAGCATGAGGCTATAGATGCTCATACCATAGTCTATCATCTTATGGAGCTCTTTGATGAGCAAGTAAGGTCCAAAAGATTTGAGGCTTCGCAATTGCTCTTCCGCTCCAAGATGGCTGAGGGGGCATCTCCATTGCAGTACGCACTAAAGATGAATGGCTACATCGAGCGGTTGGCCTCCTTGGGTTTTGTTTTAGATCATGAATTAAGTATTAACTTAATTCTGACGGGTTTAACCGATAGTTACAATTTTTGCTTAACTATCGGATGAATAATATATCCAGCACAATTCCAGAGCTGGTCAACATGCTCAAGGCAGTTGAGCCATCTAACTGCAAAGACAAGGTTATAATACTGGTCGACTCTTATGGTTCGAAGAAAAAGAGCCAAAAGAAGAAGAAGTCTGCAGGGCCTAAGGGAGGTGTCAAGAAAGCAAAGAAGACTGCCTCGAAAGGAACTTGCTTCCACTATGGCAAGGATGGCCATTGGAAGAGAAACTGTAAGGCCTAACTGGAGTCCTTAAAGTAGAAGAAGGCATTTTATGACTTTTAGACCTAATACATACTAATGTATGTGGTTTGATGTCCATACATACCAAAGGTGGTTTCGTATACTTCATTACCTTTATCAATGATCATTCTTGATATGGGTATGTGTATCTTAAGAGACACAAGTCTGAAGCCTTTGAAAGGTTCAAAGAATTCAGAAATGAAGTTGAGAAACAACTTGGGAGAAGTATTAAATCACTTCGATTGGATCGAGGTGGTGAATACTTAAGCCAAGAGTTCTTGGATTATCTCAAGGATAATGGAATATTGTCTCAGTGGATTCCACCTTACATCTCACAACACATTGGTGTGGCTGAGAGGAGAAACTAAACTTTGTTAGACATGGTGAGGTTTATAATGGGTTTAGCGAATTTACCAAAATCCTTTTGGGGGTATGCACTCGAAACTTCTGTTTATGTATTAAACAAAGTCTCATCCAAGTCAGTTGACGTTGCTCCAAATGAGATATGGACTAACAAGAAACCTTATCTTTTTCATATGGAAGTTTGGGGTTGTCCTGTTTATGTGAAGCAAATTCAGTCAGATAAGCTAAATCTAACAACTGTCTGTTTCTAGGATATCCTAAGAAAACTATAGGATATCAGTTTTACCATGTTTCAGAACAAAAGGTGTTTGTTTCAAAACATATTGTCTTTTTAGAGAAAGAGATTCTTCTAAGAGAAGACAGTGGAGCAAAATTCAAACAGACGCAGATCAACTGTATGGACCTAAGACTATTGTTCATGAAGATGAAACAATAGTTCAACCTTCTGACATATAAGAAGTTCGTAAGTCAGGTAGGATACATCATGTTCCCGAGAGGAACGGATTTCTCATAAGTGAACTTAACGAGTATTGCTCATCGAAGATGATGAGCCTACTACCTATAAAAAAGTTTTAAAGAGTTTAAAACCTGACAAATGGCTTCAAGTTATGAAATCTGAAATAGATTCTATGTATGAGAACCAAGTATGGACTTTGGTTAACCCACCCGAAGGGATAAAACTCACAGGGTGCAAATGGGTTTTCAAGAAGAAAACTGACATAAAGGGTAATGTAGTTACCCATAAAGCTAAGCTTGTAGCTAAAGTTATCGTCAAAGACAAGGAGTTGACTATGACAAAACATTTAGCCCAATAGTTATGCTTGAATCCATTAGGATACTCCTAGTCATTGTTGCTCATTATGATTATGAGATATGGAAAATAGATGTGAATACGACTTTCCTTAATGGAAACCTAACCGAGGATGTGTATATGACACAACTTGATGGTTTCATATCTATGAATGGAGAAAAGGAATGCAAGCTTTAGAAATCAATTTATGGAATAAAGCAAACATCCAGTAGTTGAAATATCCGATTTGATGAGACAATCAAAAAGTTTGGATTCTCATAAAATTTGGATGAGCCTTGTGTATGTATGAAAGTTAGAGGGAGTGTAATTGTATTCCTTGTACTGTTTGTACATGAAATATTGCTAATAGGAAACGTTATCTCTGCTTTGCAATCAGTCAAAATTTGGTTAGCTAAGAACTTCTCTATGAAAGATCTTAGAGAAGCAACTTATATTTTGGGGATAAGGATCTATAGAGATAGATCTAAGAAGTTGCTTGGTCTTTTTAGTCTACATACATAGATAAGATGTTAAAGAGGTTTAACATGGAGTAGTCTAAGAGAGGTTATCATCCCATGGTACATGGGATTACACTCTCTAAACCTATATGTTCAAAGACACTAGATGAGAGGACTCGCATGAGTTTGATTCCTTATGCTTCGGCTATAGGATTAATCATGTACACTATTTGATGTACTAGACTCGATGTTTCGTTTGCTCTAAATGTTATGAGCAGATACCAGTCAGACCCTGGTAGGGTCATTGGGTGGCTGTCAAGAATATCTTTAAGTACTTGAGAAGAACTAAGGATGTATTCTTAGTATATGAAGAAGGTGATCTTATGGTAAGCAGGCATACTGGATATGTATTCACACTGAATGGTGGTGCAGTCAGTTAGAAAAGTTCCAAACAAGAGACGACTGCAGATTCGACGACAGAGACGAAGTGCATTGTAGCTTCAGAAGCGACAAAGGAAGCGGTTTGGATCAAGAAGTTTATCATGGAACTTGGTGTGGTTCCGAGCATCACTGACCCCAGTGCAGTTGTATTATGACAACAACGGGGCTATAGCGCAGGCAAAGGAACCGAGGTCTCATCAGAAGTCCAAACATGTACTAAGGCACTATCATTTGATTAGAGAAATCATTGGTAGAAATGATGTCAAGATAGAGAGAGTTCCCACCGATCAGAATATGGTTGATTCGTTGACTAAGCCTATGTTCCAAAAGAGTTTTGTGTCACATGTACACGCCTATGGTATTAGATATCAAGACGATTGGTTTTAGTGCAAGTGGGAGTTTGTTAGAGAAGTGCTCTAAAGGCAATCACCTTTAGTACTTATTGTACAAATCATTTTATGATTAATAAAGGCATTTTTTATTATTTCGTTGTTCATACATTTATAGATTTGATGTTGATCTTAAATTGATTTAATGAAGTCTTTGATAAAAAACATAGCATGGAGGAAATCATGATGAGATCATGATAATGAGATTCCTATCAAGTGTAATTATGTTAGTATCTAAACTTTCCTTAGTCATAGGATTGATGAGATGGGATATCATTAATCTAGATAGACTAGCATATGTTATACTCCTTGATTAGATCAACCAGTAGATCTCATAAGTTGTTAATATGAGTTGTTTATATTTAACATGTGGATGCTTACTAAAGGTAGTAAGTACATTAGATTGACCTACTGTGAGACAATCATATGGATATTTTACTCCAGTGTCAATGATAGTCTCATCATAGCAATGGTGCAAGTATCCTTTGACTTGAGGTGCTCAAAGATATCTTAGATGCTGATCATGTTCTTTGACTACATTCATCAGTGCCTTTCATGGGTTACTCATAAGGTGGTGATTAGGTAAAGCTTAAGGAATTTAGAGGTAATTGAGTAGCCAATAAAGGATTCACTACTCCTGATAGAAGGAGATGATACCCACGACCTCTTGTCTAGGTCATTACTCATGAGTCTCTGGCCAGAGTAGATATTTGTCATGAAGAAAGTCCTTAATGATACATAGAGTAATGAGATCCTCAGGACAAGATCTAATATCACTTAGACTAGATGTGATGTAGTCGGTCCAGTAGGAATTGACACTTTGACCATGCTCTGAACTAAGTGGGGTATAGATGGTAAAAGAACGAATTGCATGGCAACATTGCGTATGGAAGTGTTCATAGTCAAACCACTGACTTTATAGTCAATTGGGGGTTATAACGTATTGCTAGATACTGCTCTTGACTTAGTTGAATTAAGTGTTAATTCAAGTGGCCAGCATAACCGGGAATCTAAAGGGTCACACTCATAGGAGATTCGAAGGATGAGTAAAATGGTCTTGAATGGTGATTCAAGATATGAGAGAGTGTTTCGGGATTATATTGTAATGTGATCATGGTAAAAAACGTTGCAAGGAATATATTAGAAATAAGTGTTGTTAGCTGATAATTTGGTCATTAACTTCCCAAAACTTCTATTAGTGCATGCTATTCATAGTCATTAACTTCTCATAGCTTTCATTACTGCATGTTATTCATGGTCATTAACTTCTCATAACTTTCATTAATGCATGCTATTCATGACCATTAACTTCCCATAACTCTCCATTGGTGATGGGGGTTATGGAAAGCCAAATGGTGCAGAAAATATAGATGATTTTTGTACATCTTGCCTAAGACACAAGTGAAAGAAAGGTTCTTTCTAACACACACTCTCTTTTTCTCTCTAACTCTCACAGGAGTTCTTGTCTTTGTTAGCCCAAAGAAAGAATTCTAGTCATCTCCTAATAATGTTTCAAGTAACATCCCGTTAATCATGTTAAGACTAGAATTGTGATTTATGATAAAGTACTGGAAAATTAGGAAACACACATCATGCTTTAGTCAAATATGACATGCACATTTTTGCACATGAATATGAATGTACATGCATTCATTGACATTTTTTGGGTGTAATTGAGTTATAAATGCGATTAAAATATGAAATGTGGTTTTTATGTATTGAAAATTTATTTGGATAGTGCTACTATTATTTCGAAATTTTTGGTGAATTTTAGAAATTTTCCAAAAAAAGGAAAAGAAAAAAGAGACAAATGGGAGTGTGACACGTGGCAGTCTCACATGCATGACAAATGGATTACATGCATGGGTGCCACGTGTAAGTTAAAAAAAAGAAGAAGAAGAAGAACACTTCTTCAGCTCTTTCGGTGCTCTTCACTGGACATTATCCGATTCTCTTCTTTGAACATTCATCACCAAAACACTTGTTCAATATTTTATATTTGGCAGTCCATATATATTGCTCTGTTTCCATTCATCTTTGATTTTCCCCAACCACTGAAACTTGTCTTTCAATATCACTACTGGAATTTTTCTGAAATCAAGTAAGTTGTGTTTTCAGATTTACTGGATATTGTAAATGATTTTGATTATGTTTAAATGATTGGAAATGAGTTCATGTAGGAGTTGTGTAAGAAGGATAGCTTCGGTGATGTTAAGAATGGGTTAAGTGAGAATTTAGTGAAATTGAGATGTATAGAAACTGTGAATATAGAATTGTGAGAATCTGAGTTTAAAGTGGATTTGAGGGGTGGGAAATTGCAGAAACTGGAAATAGGATCTGTTTTAGCTTGAAATGAGTTATGGAAGAGTGCTGGAAAATCATAAAAGAAGAAAAATTGCAGAAGAATGAAAGTGCAGAAAATATGTAAAAAGTGATGAAAAACCGTGAGTAATGTTCTGCTTTTGGGTGTTGTATTTGATCTTGCATTTGAGATAAAAAGAATAAAAACTATATGATGAAATGAAGATTTGGATAAGGTTATTGCTGGATATTAAAATACATGATATTAAAATACATGCAGAAATATATATGCAGTGAAACATGCTTTGTTCTTGTTAGACATGCATAGATGTTTGGATAAAGTTAGTGATGGATTTATGCAAGGTTAGAGTAGTGTGGTGTTGTGTTTTAAGAAGGACTAAAATGACAAAGAAAACATGGAATGAAGATGGAAAAAATGCAGAAAAATGGGATATGCTCACGTGAACAGTGCAGTTTTTGTTATGTATGTATAAAATTTTGGATTTTTGATTTATTTGTGTTGGGTTTGATTGTGATGGAAGTAGAAAAGATGGTTTATGCAGTAGATATATTAGTTGTGAAGTGTAGGAAGCATAATCTGGAAGGAAAAAAAAACTGGGTTGAGAAGAAGAAGAAGAAGAAGAAGCTACGTTTTATTAATCTAGAGAGAGAAAAGGTGATGGTTGCATGTATGAGTTTATGAATTAAGAGTATTTTACTGAACAGCTTTAAGTATTTTGGCTATAACTTTTCCATCCGAACTTCAAATGACTTGAAACTTGAACCAATAGATTCTTAAGACATTTTTTTTCTCTCCATAAAAATTTAGAGCTATCTGAATTAATTTGAAAAAGATTCATAGGATGAAAGTGTGGAAGTCTGCTGGAATGTTATGAACTGGAAAATTTTCATGAACATGCTTCGGTATTCTGATTATCACTTGATCTGTAGATTTCAAAATGAGTTGATTCTTAGTTCAGATTAAACTAGAGACATAAGTCTACAACTTTCTTGAAGAAGCCAGATTTTAATTATATCTCTAAGACTTTCAAAATTGGCATGAAACTGAGTCTTAGCTTAGGCTATAGCATTACCATGGACAGAAATCATGTCCTATGGTTATTGAATAAAATGTATTGATGTGGGCCGAATTAGACTGCGGTGTCTTCATCAAAGTTGTATCTTATTCTCTTAGCTTTAAATTGGTATAAATTTTGTAATTTTTGGATACTGGGATTGAGAGATATGAGGTGTACAACTTGAATGCATGACCATGCATTAGCCAAAATTTCAAATGTACACAATCTGTGGTATTTTGAGAATAACTCATAAAATAATCAATCAAATTGTGCAATCTTGGTATCATTAGAAACTTAATACATTGGAGAACAACTTTCTAGAATAAAGTGTTGCCTAATTTTTTCATTTACCCTATCAGATTAATTATACAAAGTTAACACGAAATCATGTTGGTAGAAAATTTGAAGTGGTCAATTAGGTTATGAAATTGATTTCACATTGTTTTATTTTGGTCCAAATTATAAATACAAATGATATTATGAGGGCTTTGATATCTGATTGATTTGATGATAAGAATCACAATAAGATATGCTGAATTGTCATTGAACATGCATTGTGCATATTTTATATAAGTACATGTGCATAAAGGAATACTTATACATTTGTGCAAAAAATGTGATATTTGTAAATGTGTTGTGTATGTTATAGAGGAGCACATTGGACGTCAGTAGGATATTGTCGGATCATCTAGGAAATAGCTTATTGGAGCATACTGTGAGTCAACCTAGATGAATTTCCTAGGATTGATTTGATTTGATTTGTTAAGCTTCCAATTATTGAACTGTTACGATTTGATTCTAAATTCCGGACTTAAAGTCCGAGGAGTAAATATTTGGGACTGTATTGGAAGTGCTCAAATTTGTTTGATAATTCTGATTGTATTGGAAGTGCTCTGGTTTATTTGGGACTGTATTGGAGTGCTCTGATGTGAATTCTCAACGAAAGTTGAATGCCGGACTTAGGTCCGATGATTATAAAATTTTGACTGTGCTTTATAAATGATTGTGATATATGGTAAATTTTGAATTAAAGCATTTCATAAAATGCATGCTCAGATAAAGGCGTTGTGATCGGAGTAGCCAGTATGAAAGCGCTTGCACGTAGAGCTTTGCTTTGTAGTATATGATTCTGCACATAAAACTATGCTCTGTGATATATGTTTCCGACTGAGCCCAATGGGCTATTATTTATATATGTGATAGGCACTCGGTCACAACAATAATAACAAATGTGGAGTCTCATATGCATCTGTATTTGTTCATATATGATCTGATTTGCAATGATTAAATGATGTGCCATGACAGTGTGAGTATTTGTAATATACATTTTCTGTATGAATAATTGCGAAATATGTTATTTGCGTATGTGAGTCCAGTGAAATCATCAATGATGGTTCATTCATTGAGTTCACAAAACTCATAAAAATTGTAATGTACTTTTTCAAGTACGAGACACAATACTTAGTGTTTATTCTGGATTAGAAGAACGTTTTGGACTAAGTTATGGCTCAGAGGTCTGTCAGCTGACGATATAGAGTTATAGCTTTTATTTTGTAGTTTTTGCTAGAACCTGTATGAGGTTTTGTAAATATTTGTTTAATGGAGACAGTGTTAGCTTTGTGAATGAATGCAATGAATGGTTTTAAAATTTGATGACTTCTGATTATGTTAGATGATGTCATGTGTAAGTTGGATTTGTTTTTGTTCTAACATACCATTATTATAGGATATGTACTTGAATATTCCTGAATGTTTAGGTATGTAGCCTAGGTAGTGAGATGTCGCATTTCATCTTTATATCTTCATGTGAACTTTCATTAGAGACAATCTACGTTGATCGTTGTAGTTTACGACAACCTAACGCGGAAAAGATTAAAGAACGAAGGAGATCGTCAGAAAGGTATGTAAATATCTTACATTTCATGTTTTTGTTTTCTATATCTAAATGTATGCGTAGATCTGGTTTTTGAAGTTCCGTTTTATTTTCTACTGCGTATATTTGAAATATATTATGTATGAGATGCATGACCGAAACCTTACATTTGCCTTGGTGCATATTATTTGTTGATGACATTGTTTTAGTGGATGAGAAAGAAGAGGGGGTCAATGTCAAGTTTGGACTTTGGAGGGATACGTTAAAGTCAAAGAATTCTAGATTGAGTAGGACTAAGATTGAGTACGCATAATGTAACTTTTCGAGACATAAGGTGGTTACAGATGTAGCGATAAAGATGGATCAGAAGTTATACCGTAAAAGGAGTGTTTTAAATATTTAGGATCTATCAACCAAAGCAACAAAGAAATTGATGAAGACATAATCCACTAGATCAAATCAAGGTGACTTAAATGAAAAAGTGATTCAGGGGTTTTATGTGACAAGAAGATATCTCTCAAGCTTAAAGATAAATTATATCGTTTAACGATTAGGTCGGTCATGCTCTATGGGGCAAAGTATTGACCGATCAAACAAGTTCATAATCATCAGCTAATAGTGACAGAGATGAGGATGCTCCGCTGGATGTGCAACCTTATTAAAAGGGATAAGGTCAAAAATATAATAGTGAGGGACAAATTAAAAGTTACTAATATTATGAATAAATTAAGAGAGACAAGACTCAGGTGATTTGGTCATGTTAAAAGAAGACATCAAGACACTTTAGTGAAAAGATCGTACTTATATATTATAAGAGAAAAATAGGGAGGCCTAAAAAGAATTGGAGGTAATAAAAAATGATATGACAATGTTAGAACTTACTGAGTATATGACCTACAATAGAAAACTTTATCATGTTAAGATTCAGGTAAAGAATTCCTCGTAAAAAGATCTTAGCAGTCCTCTTTAGTCTTTTAACTCTTGCCTCTCGTAATTAACCTAAAAAGTAATTACTTATTATTATTATTATTATCATCATAGTCATCGTCATCTTTACTATTACTGACTATTATTAGTAATATTGTTATTATTATTATTATTAATGTATATATATGTTAGTATTTTATTTATTATTTATTATTTTACTCTATTTTATTATATATTTTATTTATTATTATTATTATTATATCTATTCATTTATTTTTAATATTTAACTAATATATATTTCTACTTATTTTTATTATCATTTTTAATTAATATTTTTCAAACCTCTACAAATTAAAAATAAAGTTGCATACTATTAAACTTCTACGGACTCCCGCTTTAGTAAAATTTTTACTGTTGTTATTCTTATTGTTGAGTAAGCGCACCAAGAATCTTATAGTCTAGCAAAAACATGGACTTGATTTGATAGTTTCTGTGCATTCCCATCACCATATAAGCTGTACAAGTCGTGAGTGGCTTAAATAAAACTTGGCACTAAAATAAAACTTGGAACTTTTGTCCCCCTTTATCTGTACTATACATTTGAACTACATCAGCATCATATGTACAATAAATCACTCGTATGCGTGAGTTATTTACTTCCAAACCTTGATAGCCCCATCTCTACTACTTGAAATCAGAAGTCTCTGGTTCAACTTGACAGAAGCCAAAGAAAGAATGGCATCTCGGTGGCAGCCAGCAGGGTCGATAGCTGCAGCTGCAAGTACTCCCTTTGCTGTCAACTTATTTGTCATAGAACTTCTTGTCTCCTATTTGGAACAAAAAAAAGTGAACATGTTGCCAGATAAAGGTAAAAACAAAAGAAAGATGAACTTATCCTGTCATCAGAAAAGTAATATTTTTTACACTCAACAGCTAGTTCAAAGCAAACAACAAAGCTCAAGCGATACATATAAAAAGGTAAATTCATTAAAACAATCTCGATACCTGCACAACTTGCACCCCAGAACTTGATCGCATTTCATACATATCATCATTTCCAACTCCATTTACATTTGGCCCACAAATACAATAACTGCGGTCCGGACTACAATTATGATACAGAAGAATTAAGTCACTAACTGCCACAGAACAAAAATATACACAGCCAATAAAGGAAATGAGAAAGAGGAATAAGAATAACCTGCAATGGTCCCATCGACGTATCTTCAAGTCAGTACCCCCAGTCAACAGATCACCCCCAGGTAAGGGGAGCATTGAACGAATGCCAGGAAGTCGAGGAGGAGGTTCATTCAACTCATCAACTCTATACTTTGAATTGACATTCCGCCTCATATCTGGCTTGAAGTTTGCCTTACTTGATGGCCTGGTCAAGGCCCATGGCATATTGGACATTTGAGCATCATCATCGTAATATGCAACCTTCAACACCTAGACAAAAGAAAGACCGAAAGAAAACTGTAGCAACAATAACTGTGATAAATCCCAAATAATAAGCAAGTACAGAGTAAATTAGTTTCAACTATATGAAATGGATAACCATTAAATACATCAAAACACAGTCCAGAATATCTCATTAGATGTACATTGGACATTCACCAATTCCAAAAGACCCTAAAAATTCATCTTCATTGTTTTTAGTAGGATGCATTGTCTGTCAATGCACGGTCTGACTTTCTACTGTTGCTCTTCAATAAATTTCAAGTAAAACCTCACTGTTTATCATCAACAGTTAACTCAGGGTGAGTGATAAATAAACTTTGATCCATAGCAAAGGACAATAAGTAACAGATTATGCAAAGGGAATCTATCTTCCAATGAGAATTGCATTAGAAACAATTTTTCCGCATTCACTATATTTTGCAATGACAGTTTTTCATACCAACTTTCGACTCCATTCAGTACTACTTTCTTAATAGAACTGGCACTTTTACTCACCTTTTCTACATTCATGCTCCGTAAACTTGAGTATTTATCAACTACTCAACCTTACATCATCACGTTTTAACTCTTACCTTTCCAAGTTTACAATGATAAATAAAAAGAATAGCAATCTACCTTGCGGCAGCTCCCAGTCTCAGCATCCCAAAGAGAAACTTCATTACAACCAGCAGCAACATATACAAGGGGTCTTACAGAATTAGACACAGCAGCATTAGGAGGGGGAACAAAAAGGCACATCTTTTCAACAGGGCATGTAACAGAGTATTGCCATGAGTTTACAGGTATCAGAAACCTCAAGTCCCATAAGGTAAGCACACCCCTAGAAGACCCCGAGATAAACCAATTCCCACAAGGACCTGTCTCAAGGGAAGACACATAGCCTTCATCAGAAACTGCCTTGAGTGTCCAGGCCTCCGAATTTGCTCTGATATCCCAAAGATGCATGCCACCATTTTGAGTGCTGTACATAATCTGATTGTCAGTGCTCTCACCATTGAAATTCAAGAGGCTGAGTATGGCACCTTCTTTAATATCCTTTTTTTTTATATCGGCAATACCAGAGTACTTTTCAACAACATTGCCAAGCCCTCTTGATATATGATCGACAGAAAATAAATGCATCATGCCATCACATGCTCCAACGACGACTTGAACAGAGTTACGGAGCATAACAGTGCAGAGTGCTCGGCTTCCCTCCAGGTGATAAGTTAATCTTGATCTAAATGAAATATCTTTTTCCAACTTTCTTGAATCCCACACTTTGAGAGTTGAATCATCAGAAGCACTCACAAAAAGGCTATGATTATGTGAAATTGCAATGTCATTGACTGCGGAACGATGCTCCTGCAGATGTGCAACCAACACACCCCGAGGTCTCCAACCTGAATCTGGAACCCCTGTTGTTCGTGAAAACGATGGCAATCCAGTTACATCTGACAGAGCAGAAGCGTCTTCTAGAGTGAAAGAACTTCCTTTTGTCGTGCCAGATAATCCCAGTTCTTGAAATTTACTAGTGGCATAAGTTGTTTGATCTGTTTCCCTACTCTCTGGCTCGTGGACAACTCTATAGAACTGTCTAGAACCCCCACTGATGCTAAATGAACCCGAAACCAGCTTAGGTGCAGGAACAGAACTGGCCAAGCTAAATGATTTGTTTATTGGATCCATCCAGGGCATGTATGACGAACCAGTTCCAAGAGAGTTCATGCGCAATGAAGAATCTGAAGCTGCCGGAGGATTTTTGACGGCTCGCCGGTCCATGCTAAAAGAGTACAAAGGTATTCCTTCAGAGGAATTATCATGCATAAAACTGTTCATACTACTGTGTGTAGACATATAACCTGAGAATTGTAGCTTTTGGGAGCATAGAGGATCTTGAATATCAACTGTGCTGGAAGAATTGCTTATAAAACCCATAGAATTCAATTTGGTATCACCAACCTCTGGTTGTTCCACTACATCGACATGTTTTTGAATCTCGGGAAAAGGTTTTGTGTCAGGCCAATTCTTCACTGCACTTCGTTCCACATCCTCTTTCTTAAATAAATCCACAGAAGCCCCTTGTTTTGATTTTGCTGATGAATTGTACCAGATTTTTCTCTGCCTTTCCAGCATGTCTGAACTCGTCGCATTTTCTAAGACTTGGTAAAATGACTGTCTTGAGACAGGATTCTTCAAACATGAAAGCAGAGAGTTCTCAGAAGCTAGGGAAGGTGGTTGTCTACGGAGGAAAGGCCGTATAACTGGAGCAAGGAAAACATAAGAATCCACTGCACCTAAGGTCTCACTGCTGGCAGCAATGAAACCGACAGCTGACCTTCTAACCCACTGACTAGGATAACACAATAATGGAAATGCACGTCCTATCATTTCAAGAAGTATACGCTTTCTTAAGAAGCTAACTCTACACAGAATTGTCAAACAGTCCAATGCATTGACAATCACAGCCTCAGTCTGGTCACTTAAAGCTTGTTCAATGTAGGGAAAAAGATACTCTTCTACACTTCTTTGGCCCACAAAGAAGCAGACATAAACAATCTTGTCATAGAATAATGCCCTAAGCTGCTCATCTCGATCATTCAGAAATGCAGGCAGGATGGGTAGTAGAAAATCATTACTCTGCCTCTGACCAAAAAAGCAGCATAGTTTGCCAATGTCCTGAAGCAATGCTCTTCTGATGTTTGGAGTTTGTTTTGCGCCCATAACAAGTTCTTGAACAACGTCAGCAATGGATCTCCTAAGCTGCACAAGCTGTGCATCATTATTTATCCTTTGAAGCTGTCCTGATGTTTCAATTAATGATGCCTTTGACTTCTGTTTTGAACCCACCTCATCAAGAACACCTGCCTGAGTCAAGCTTATTGAATGAATCAAGAACCCATATGCGGTAAGTGCCAACTTTGCAATATTGCTAGCATAACAAATTCTCACACTTTCTTCTGGGTCATCAGGAAGCATGGAAAGCATTGGAAGAATATACTCAGGGAATATCTTTGCATCACTAGGAGGAAATTCTCGGACTAGAGGCAGAATGTCACACAAAGTTTCCAATGCAGCAGCACGCACTATTGCTGCTTGATCTAACAGCATTGCAACCACATATGGTAACACACGTTGTAGCCTATCTTCATCATCAATATATAATGAGGAAGATTTGAGTAAGAGTATGGCCCCTCTCCTCAAATGGGGTAACTTGACATTACGTATACAAGAGCAAAGCAGAGAAGCAATCAGAACCATACCTTCACATTTCATACTATCTTCAGGTAATGGTAAAAATGGCATACCAAAAGTATCCGACTGACTGTCATACTCAGACATCAATGACTTCAGGTCATCCATGGTGATCTTTTTCAAAAAGGGATGATCATTTCTTCTAAATGCATTGGAAATGGCTTGAAGAAGTTCACCAGGAGATTGCTGTGTACAATTCATAGGATCCTCTGATAAGGTAGAATTGGGTGCATTGTCAGGCATTGACTTCAAAGTAGAAGAACCATCGCTTTGTTTTACATCCCCAAGCAAGGTATTGATATCACCAAGAAGTTTGCATTGACCACGAACTATACCCTTATTTATTTTGTCTCTGTATTTTGAGTCCCTGACTAATTCCAAGTTTTGTCCCTCAATCATCTCATTAGATGGCTTAACAATCAGGTTATTGGCAGACATGCCCACTCCATTTCGTGTTTCCTCACTTGTCCTACTGCTCATCATTTGCTTAAGTATCTCATGGAAAACACTCTGGCACATTACAACCTGCACAAGAGACATGATATCAGCATGGTAGTGAGTAGCAAAGACCACCAAAAATATCAGCAGAGTACTAAGGGTTTTTACCCTCATATCAGACTGAATAGGATTCCAGCAACAGTAAAAGTTATGCAGAAATGGTGAGAAATAGCTAGGAAAAACAACATCTACATAGTTTTGTAGGTAGCCTTCAGCAGAAAGTCGTGCCTCTGGCTCCAACTGAATCATATGAAGTATCATCTTTCGGATTCCAGAATCTGGGATCTACATATTCAGTGCATATCAGTCTTCAAATAAATATCTCATATAGATTAAACTGGATTGAGACCGACAGTAAAAGATACTTTAACCTTTTCAAGATGTTGGCTAGGATCATATTGTCCTCTACGATAAGCAAGAAGCTGAGAGAGTTCAAACAGTTGCTGTCCCTCAAGAAAAAGCTCAGCAATTACACACCTAAATAGGTCCGCAACAAAATCTTAATTTATTAAAGCCATCCAGGGACAGTACCCTGTCTTTTACCATCAAAGACTAACTTGAAAAGCCAGAATGCTCACCCCACAGCAAATATATCCATGGATGGCTTCAATAGTGCATCAAGAGCAACCTGCATCTCACCTCCGTGCTCATAGAATCTCTGAAATTTTGAGGAGAAGTAACTTATATAAATGGGAACAAAGATATCGATAAAATAAAGAAATTAGAAGACTAGCTACAGCTAATAAAGAACAACTTGGATTGTAAAAGACAACTTCAATTATGCACTATTGATTCTTGAAGATCTAGTCAATATCACTTCTCCAAATGCTATCAACAAAAGGTGAATATCACTTCTCCAAACGCTATCAACAAAAGGTGTCTATTTCAGAAAGTCTGTGTTCTTAATACCACCCAAGATCGACCCTAGCTCGAAAGGTTGAACATGAATCCTAACTTCTAAAGCAAGTTCATTGAAGTTTTCCACAATTAACATTGAACCATAATCAAAACAAATTTAACACCTGACATGAAATAAAAGGACAAGAAAATACCTCAGGTGCAAGGTAACATAGCCTTCGTCCTCCCGTGTCAAAGAAGAATGAGAAATCCGATGGGTCATCATATGGAATATAAGTTGGTTTGAACGATGCAAAGTCGGCAAGATAAAGCCAATTCCAGGAAGTTACAAGTACATTCTCACACTTAATATCACCTAATGCAGTAAATCAAGTAATTAAAATGATATGTCATGAAATAGAAATTTGTCAGAACTGATTTCACTCACCATGACAAATACCCTTCTCATGGCACTGTTTAACAGCAAGAAGTAACTGCGGACCACCAGAAGTAGCATATGTCAAGAGTGAAATACTAGAAAAGTGTGTCAAAAAATTGTTGAAGAAAGGAACATATAAATAGACCTGAAAAGCCAACCATTTCTTTTCCACAAGACTCAGGAAGGGTCGAGTGCTCAATCTATCATGTAGATTATTGAAGAAATATTGCCTCAGAAGATACGCTGCTTTATCAGTTTCCTGCCAAAACTGCAAGAGAAGACTATCATGTGAGGAACTTAGCCGCCAAAAAGCTCCTCTTAATCCCGTTAATCTGATACAGGCAAAGTTACCAAAGAAGATTCCATTTATTTGGCTTGTAGTCCTCGACAGCACCAATATCAAAATTCATAACACAATCCGCATCTAGTATAGAGGCTCATGTAAGAAATTCACATATACGAAGATGATAGTCCATATCCTCTTTCCCAGCACACCTAGAGCCGTGCTCAAACTTTCAAATTTAATCGTCCCAGTTCCCTTGAACATGATACGTGGATTACAATTCAATTAAATACTTTCTTTGGATCCCCATACACACTTCAACCATTCCATCTATATATCCCACTTATTTCCATATATCTTTTCTGTAGCAAACAAAAGAGGGATGAACTTCCTAATCTATTAAATAATTAAATTCAAAGTTTAACAAATTCTACAACAAAAAAACAAAGTAAAAATGCTAGAAATTGCACTCCCATCCTTCCCGCGCTTTCTAAGGGAACCGCACGTAATGTTTCAGTAACACGATTACATTACAATTTAACATAAATCTTTAAAACCCTAAAACTTTGAGACTTTTCTAGGCAACCAAACAGAGAAATACAAAATTCTCAAAAAGAAACAAACAAGCAGTGAAACTGAACCTGGAAAGGCCAAACGTGGGGGTGATCAAGGGCGCGGAAGGTCTCCTTGATGTGTTCGAGTCGGCGCTCGTACTCTCTGAGGTCTATGGGGTCGCCGCGCTTGAAATAGACCTTGACGAGTACCAAACCCTCGTCGTGCTTGCAGAGGATGGACTTAAAGAAGCGCCCGCGCCCGAGCACCTCCTTAAGAACCAAATTGTAAGAGGACGGCAAGTCGTGGAGATAGTACTCCGACGCAGAGACCTGCGTAGTCCTCGCGATCTTGTTTCCCATTCTCCGATTGCGCTCCTTCGCTCTCTTTCTTTCGCTACGGATTTTGTGATAGATTCGGCATTGCTTGAGTTTCCAAACGAGGACGTCGATGAGATGAGAACAGGTGAACTTTGCTGGAGCGGAAAAAGAAGGATTGAGGGATACGTTGGACGGTAGCGTGGAAACCTTTTTCTTGCAGTTCCCTTGAGGTCTAGACTACTCTACTCCAAAACTTTATTGCATGTTAATTTAGGATTTTAAATAGACCCGAAATTTAAGGGGGCGTTTGTTTTCATTGTGATTTTTGATTTTTTGTTTTTGTTTTTAAATTTAATAAAAAAACATGTTTGGTTGAGTATTTAGTTTCTGTTTTTGGTTTTTGTTTCTTCCAGTTTTCAAAAATTATGAAAACCATAAAAAGTAATTTTTGTTTCCTGTTTTTTTTTTCATAATTTGATTTACTATCATTTAAATATATATTATTTCATTATTATTAAAAATTATGAATAATTTAATTCAAGATTATATATTTAATAAATTAAAATTAATTATCAAAAAATTATGAATAATTTAATTTTATTTAATTTTTATAATTAAATTATACGTAATTAAATTTTAATAATTATTAATAAATATAATTAAATTTAAAATATATAAATATTCAAATAAAATTTGATTTAA
>JAOSBM010000205.1:9771099-9790705 GCA_027568955.1 Erythroxylum tenue
TCTTGAATACGCAAACGACCTTCACAACGTCTGGAGGAGGAAACATAATATTTGAGAAATTCCAGAAAAAGGATTTGCGTATGAGAACAGTCCAAAAACAGGCACGAAACAGAACAGTTCAGAGAGAAGAAACAGAATAGTCACTTGATATATGCGTATGTGACGTAAATTTGTCTACGCGAGAAAGCTCAAATTTGGGCTTCTACGAAAAGCTCCAAATTTGAGCTTTTAAAAAAACTGTATTTTAATTTTAAAAAAAGCTATTTCTACTCAAAAAGTACTTTTTACGTTTATAATCAAACACTCGTTTTTTTTTTTAAGAGCTTTTGCGGTAAAAAAAAGTACTTTTTCAGCCTCCAAAAGCTGAAACAAACAGGCTCTAAATCCACTTTGATGGTCCCTATGCCAAATAATAATAAATCGTTGGAAACTTTTCTAAATCGAAAGCCAAACATTCTTTAGTAGTTACAGAGAACAATACAAGTAAGCAGTCTCGCTAACTGGATCAGAAAACCACCGGTAGAATCCAACGTTTTGCAATAATCACAAATGCAAATCATACGCAATTTATTAAACGATTAAAAGAGTATTTACAAACTACCATCTCGATTGTAGCAAATCAGACGGTCTCGGTCTCTTCTGGATCTTCGAAGTTAGGATCCTTCACATCCACAGCTTCATTCTGAACCCCGATCTCCGCCTGAGAGTAGCCGTCGCCGGCCCAAGTGAACTTGCCTCCATGGCCTCCCTTCTTCGGCGATCCGCTCATACCGGTCCCCGATTTCCGATCACTCCTCGCCTCCGATTTCGAGCTGTAGCTCCTATGGCTCTTACCTGTGTTCTTCATTGCATCTCACTCAATCCTCGCAGTGTCGCCTTGACAAAATGTGCAACTGTTTGGCGGTGACAGTGAGAGGATAGAACGAGGAGTGTTCATTATTTATACGTGTAGATGAAAATTAGACAGGTTTTATCATCTTTTTTGTTTTTTCTGTTTTCCAATTTTGTATTGTCTGTTTTACCCCGAGACAGATTGATGCTGTGGGCGTGGAGTCATGTGATTCGAGGAGGGCAATCGGATAAGAACGGCTAGAAAAAATAGTTATTTATTTGTAGCGTTTTATTTACAAAATTTAATTTAAGATTTAAAAGATTATTTAATTATTATAAAATCAAATTAATTAAAATTGTAAATTTATTTATTTTATAAGAAGTTATTAATTTAAATTTTAATTAATTAGTTAATAAAATTAACAATTTTTTACTAAAAAATTCTTAAATTAAATCAAATAAAAATTTTAAAAATAAATAAAAATTAAACGATTTATAAGTCTTACCAGTTGAGTAAAACCTTCATGGAGATACGGGATCTTTGTGACGGGAACTAATTCACTAATGTTGGTACCATTGTAGTATAATAGGTACCCAATTATTATTAAAATCTTTTTAAACAATTAAGCTCATTGGATAAAATATTTTAGATATCAGACTAGTTTATAACTATTGTCACTCGTAGTAATGACCTTCTTGTGGTATTGCCTATTTGAAGGAGAAATCAAAGGGATGAGTAGCTTGATCTTAATCTAGGAACCAATGTGTGCTAATTCTTAATCGTTAAACTATGCAATTACTTTTAATTTTTTAATTCGCATCTAAAAAAATCTCTTACAATATTGAATTTTTGTTTTAAATGATTATATTAAATATTAAATAATCAGCATTATTAAATTGCCTTATATACTAATTTTTATAATTACCTCATAAAACAAAATATTATATATATATATATATATATATATGTTGTGATAATTAGCAGTACCAGAGATTTACTTAATTTTAAGTGATTGACATATATCTACTTGTGATAGAATAACATAATTTGGCAGACAAGTTCTTGAGATTTGTAATTTGAAAATACCTTAAACAACTGTGCTAACAATTTACTTAAAATATGTCAGTCAAAATTTCAATTCCAGCATCCAAATGACCTGTAATTTGTATCGATTGTGGGTGTGCAAGGGACAGTTTAAATAAAAAATTAAATCAAATTATTACTTAAAAAGTTTTTATTTTTTAAATTAATTTAATAATATAAAGATTATAATATGCCAAATAAATTTACATGTTCAAACAATTTAGGTAATTTAACTTATTATTTATGAATTCATATATTTGAAATTAAATAAACATATAAACTAAAAGTTTATTTGTTTATATATCAAACTAATGGCAAATTTATAAAATTTGATTGCTGGAATTTGAGTTTTAGGTTTAGGATTTCAGCTTACGTTGTTGGAATTTCAAGTGAGGAATAGCTGGAATTTTAGGATTTTAGTTGCTGAAAAGAATTGCCAAAATTTTAGTGAAGAAAACAAGCAATGGAGGCTAAGGAACTGAGAATTACTCGTAGAGTTTATGAATCACGATTAAAAGAAAGCATCACATCTTTTAATTGAAAACTCAAATTTATGGAAAAAAATTTAGGCATCTTCTTGTTAAAGGGTTAGGTATACGTATATATAAAAAAGTTCTTTGAACCCTTATTCTAGTAATATAGAGATTCCTAATTAAAATATCCTCAATAAAATTGAATCTTACTCCAACTATAATTCTTTATTCTTAAATCAGTTTAAGTAAACAACTACAATAACATATCTAATTTATTGCTGTGTTTTATTTAGTAAGGAAACTTGGATATAGAACAATTCAGTCTTTATTGTCTTTGTTTTCACCTCAATTCCCACTCTTCCTCCTACCAAAGTTAAGCTTATGGTTGATTGATTTGCCTTCCTTTATTTTTTATATAAACTTTAAGCTCTTTTGCATAAATTTTTTTTCTACTTGTTTAAAGTCATCCTCAACGTAAAATGCGACAATTACCTATCATACAAGTTCGGATTCAACTTTTGAAATTAAAATTCTAAAATCCAAATGTTGAAAAAATTGACCCCCATTTAATAAGAAATTGTTGATAAACCCCAACTTTTGTAACTATAATTTGTTCATTAAGAACATCCTCTATCTCCTCTTTAAGATGACAAATGATAGGAATTCTCACGGTTGCTTTAGGTGATTGCGTACCATCATATACATGATAAGTATTTAAGTCCGTAACATTAAAGATATGATTAATTCCCATATCACTTGTTAATTTCAAAATATAAGCATTAACACTTATTTTAAGGATCTTATAAGGTTCAACATTCCTTGAATGAAGTTTCTTATACTTTGCACTTGAAAAATGCTAAGGACGAATCCTTACTATCACATTATCCCCTTCATTGAATTCCACTAATTGACAATATTGATCAACATGTTCTTTATAAGTCAAGTTGCTAGTTGTTATCTTTTGTTGTACCTCATCAAATGCATCCCTCGTGTTGTGCAAAGTCTTTAGTATCACCCACTAACTCATGTTGTTTGTGGTAAAGGAGCTAAACTAGTAGGCTTCTTTGGTTGAATTCTCAAAACTATCTCAAAATGACTCTTATTGGTTAGTCTATTTATAAACTGTTGTATGCAAATTTTGTCATAGGAATAATTAGGTTCCAATTATTCACATTATCCATACCAAGCATTTTAACAAGTCTCCCAAGCTTTTATTCACCACCTTTGTTTGCCCGTTGGTTTAAGAATGCAAGAACTTGAAAACTAAAGCAGAGTTTCCTATAAAATTCTCCAAACTAACTTATAAGTTTTATATCGCAATCAGAGACAATGGTTAAAGGTAATCCATAGAGATGTACAGTCTCTTTGAAGAAGAGCTTAGCAATGCAGACAACATCATAAGTCTTGGAACATAAAATAAAATGACTCATCTTTGAAAACCTACCCACTATAGCAAAAATAAGATCATAACCTCTTATAGATTTAGGGACACCCAAGTCAAAACCCATACTTATATCTTGCCATGGTTCATGAGGAATAAGAAATGTTTGTGTAGTCCAGAACTCAACTTCTTTTCTTTAGCTAATTGACATGTTCAACATTGTTGTAAGAACTTAGACACGTCCCACTTTAAAGAGGGCCAATAAAAGCAATCTTTAAACATTGATATGCTTTTATCTCTTCCAAAGAGATCGGAAATCCATCCATGTAATTCCCAAATCAGATATTCCTTTATAGAAATATTGGGTAGGCAAAGTCGATTTCTTCTGAAAGGATAATCATCATGGATCATAAAAGGGAAGTGGTTGTCCCTTTATTCAACTACAATTTCTTAATAAATTACCCCAAAATTATGATTTAGAATATATTCTCATTTTAGTTTTGTAAATCCCACAACTCTTACTACTAAAGTGTTCAATAAATAGCTTTTTTTACTTGATGCATTTACTACCTTATTCTCAATTCTTACTTGATGTTTAATATCAAAGTTAGTTGTTACAAAAATTCACTCCATAAGGCATGCCTTTTGTTCAAGTTCATGATCCAAATATAGAATAAACTCCTTGTATGTGATGTAATTATGTCAAGTGTAAAGGGAATGTACCACTACATAAAATTCCCTATTATAATTGTTATTTCTTTTAACTTCTCATTGAAGTAAGCAATTAGGTGTCCTTAACTAAGTATGCCTCCAATTCTCATATGAGATGCATCATAAGCAACCTTAAATATCTTAGAATAATTTGAAAGTTGCAAAATAAAAGGTTTGATTATCTTTTTCTTGATTTCTTCAAAGGCTTTAGCTGTTGTCTTTGACTAAGTAAACTTTTCTTTCTTCATACAGTTAGTTATGGGTGTTATTATGGTACTGAAATTATGAATAAATCACTTGTAAAATGTTGCTAGGCCATGAAAACTCATTGTCTCATGCACATCCTTTGGAATAGACCAATCAAGGATAATCTTAATCTTCTCAGGATCCATCTTTACTCTTTGGTAGGATTTAATACAACAACAACAACAAACAAACAAAAACACCCAATAAGAGTCCTGTTGAAATAGGTTTGGAGAAGTTTAGCAGTACGTAACCTTATCCTTACTTGGTAGAGAGAATGTTTTCAATAGACCTACATGTAATGCAAAATAATTAGAACATAAATATAAATAAATACATATAAATAAAAATCAAAATATGTAATGCACTATATAATATAGTACATATAGAACATAGTAAAGACTAACAAAAAGATAAAATAAGTAAATAAATATACAAACCAGGAAAAAAAGATAAGTATAAGAATAAATCAAAGCAACCATTAGAAGAAGGTAATTAGACTAAGTAACAAACTATTAGGCTAAATAATTAGGAGTGAAGTACTACGTAATCAATAAAATTAAGGCTAATTATAAAACGAAATACTCCTAAGAAAATGTTTAAAAGGCTTAAAAGAATGAGAAAGACCTCTCTAAACGAGATCTTTTATTTGTATCATTTATTCGTATATTTGGCAGGATGTAATAAAATCCAAAAATACAACACTTGGTTGTGTGAAAGAATACTTCTTTAAGTTGATATAAAGTTTCTCTTGCCTTAAAACTCTAAGGACTTGTTGAAGATGTAGTAGGTGGTTTTTTTTTGTAGTTTTGTTGTATGTTAATATATCATCAAAAATATGCCACCAAAAATTTGCCCATAAATAGTTGAAACACTTGGTTCATCATGTTCATAAAAGTGCTAGGTGCATTTGTGAGTAAATGACATCACCAACGATTCATAAAAGCCCCTTTTTAGTCTTCAAAGTCATTTTTCATTCATCTCCAAGTCTGGTCTTAATTTGATGGTACCCACTTTTTAATTCTATCTTGGTAAAAAAGTAGCTTCAGTCAACATGTCTAACATGTCATCATGGCGAGGGATTAAAAACTGATAACTTATCGTGATCTTGTTTAATGCCTAACAATCAATGCATATTCACCAACTTCATTTTTTTCAAGAGTCAAAAATGTTGGAATTGTACATAGACTAAAAAATTTCTTGGGTAAATCCTTTTTTCAATAACTCATCTACTTGTCTTTTCAGCTCTTCATTCCTAATAGAATTTAAGTAATAGACCAGAAGATTTGGTGAAATAGATCTAGGTACCAAGTTAATAGTATGCTAAATATCCTCTAAAGGATGTAATTCACCTAATAAATCATCTGGTGTAAGGTTTGAAAAATCAACTAATAGTAGGTTTGACATTGGGTCTTTTGGATTAAGGTAGAAATTTTATGTTTAGGCTTGGACCCAACCTGAAGCTTGACTAGTTTCCATTTTAATTTAAAATTTGAAAATGATGTCTTTTTACTTGTTATATTTAAGCTTTGGGTTGGGTTTGGGCAGCTTAAGCTTGAGCTTGAGCTTGGCCCGAAGCCCGATTAACTCAGGCTGAACTTATTGACTTTGGGTTGGGCCGGGAAAAATTGTCATCTTTTGCTAATAATTTACCTACTTCTTTTGTCAATGCAAAGGGTGTTTCATGCGTTATTTCTGTTATTTCTCTTACTTTATTGCAAACACAATTCTCTTCTTGCTAACATTAATGCGCGTCGAATAGACATTTATTTTTCAAAGTAATTCATGATTAATCTTTCCTCATAAAGTTGTATGGAATGGATGATTTGATTATGATGCAAATGAGAGAGATGTTGTTTTAAAGGGTCACTCCTTATGGTTACAATGTATCGTTTATCATCAATTTTTATGAGTGATTCCTTCTAATTCATTGTGTTTCATGTGATTTATGGTGAAAGATTAAATTAAGCCGCGAAATAGAGTTTTTACATTCATTATGATTGATGGTATCAAGTTTGAGGGGATTTTAATTTTTGCACTTGATACTCCATTGAGTGCTTTTCCTACTTTACTAGCTTTGATGTATTTTGTACTACATTGTCCAAATACCTCTTACCTTAATCTTTACCCATATTACAACAATAAAATTCTTTTGATTCGTGATTATATATGTGAATCTTAGTGGTAAAGAACTAAAATGATATGTAAAGTCGTGAAATGTCTTGATCATAAATGATTTTTTAGTGTAAATATAGATCAATCTTATTTTTAAACCCATCTTATCAAAATCTACCCCTAACTTCAATTTTTGAAGGAAGTGGTTGTTGATTGATCATGAATAAAAGCATTTAATGTTTAGTTATTGCCATGGTTTTTAAAGTTATTCCTCTTTTTTCATGACTATTTATTCTTAAGAAATATGGAAAAGGAGGAAGTGTTTTGAATTGTGATTTTTAATTTTTGTTTTGTCCGAGGATAATCAAAAGCTAAGTGTGAGAGAATTTGATAAGTGCTTGATTGATTATATACTTACTCCCTAATACTTAGTGATTAATGTTATAAAGTGTTTAAGATACTTACTTTGATTCACATTTTGTTTTAGGTACAAGTTGAAAGTACAATAATTAAAATAAGATAAAAACACATCTTTGGAGCCATCTTTTTGATGTTTAACATTATTTACCTTTGTGGAACAAGAAGGAGATGAATTAGAGTGAAGATGAGAAAAGAAAATGAAAGAAATGAAGTACCTGCAACTTACATGACCGTACATAGGACCGTGTAACTCTCTAAAAGCGTGTAGGATGGTTTCAACACATCAATAGTAATGATGAAACTTCTTTTAACGATGAGTTTTGTACCAAATGAGAATTGAAGTCATCGTGATTTAAGTGAATATTTGATTGAATGAAGTTTCACGTTTTCATTTCTTCCATTATTTTAATTTCACTTATATTTGAGACATATGTTAAATTATATATATGTAGTATAAATATAAAACTTTTAACTATAAATATTTTTATTTTAGGTTTCGCTTCTAGTTGATTGTTTTCCTTAATACGAACTCTTGTTGTATACTCATAGAGTCATAGAACTTTATTATTCTTTCTATTTGATGCTTTGATATAATCATTCTTTATTGTATGAAGAAATTGTAACATTTTAAGTGCATGTATTATCTTTAGTCTTATATTTGTATGAAGATTAAACAGTACTTTTATATTAATTGTGATTATTATTTATATATGAAATATGTAAAAAGTAATATTAATAAAAATAAATAGATTGTTCTTATTTCAAATTTCTATTATTATGATTTTTTAAAATATGATTGATGTCAAAATATAAATTATGTAACGTAAAATATTGATGGACTATTTTCTAATTTTAAAAAATTAAAGATTACTTTATTATTAAAATAATATTATATTATAATCAAATCTGATACTAATATTAATCCGGATACGGTATTTATAGTATTGTTTAAAAGGCCTCATTTAGAGATTGTCATAACCCAGCCTGACATGCTATATCGGGCTAGATCAATCAAAACTTACAAAAAAGTCCGGTTTGAGCAGAGCCTTATAGTATTTTGTCAGTTCAAGTTCTACGAATAAGGCCATAGTTCACCACCAAGCAACTCTCCGGCGTTCGCCCATCTTCGTTAATTTACTTATGGAGCAAACCAAATGTTCTTTCGTTCCTCGTAGAGCCGTTCCATTCCATCTCTACTTGAACCCCTAACGCCTCCAATTTCCATGATGATGATCTTTATGAATACCACCGGCACCACTCTATTCTTGCATTCACCAAACATATTACATTTCAGAACTTGTTGGACTATTTTGAAAGCTAAGGAAAAGTTCGTTTCATGTGGTTAATGAAGAATTATGGTGTCTTCATGGATTAAGATATCTGTGGTCCTGATGGGGTAGTTATGAAGTGAGATGATGAGCTTTATGTGATAAGCGATTGCACCTGCAAACTTGTACGAACTTATGAATTACACTGGAGTAAATGGCGCTCGCGTGTACTAACATCGAATGCTTGGAATTACACAAACCCTAATTCCAGCATAGTTAAAGGAATCTTATTTTTCTTTTCTTGAACAGACTATTATTCTCTACCTAACTTTGCAAAGATTGCATTTTAAGCAAGGTGTTGACATATTATCGATCATCGTTTTAGTTACGAATTTAATCTTTAGTTTGAGATTACAGAATAATTAGAGTGGTTTCTACTTAGTGCTGTACATGAACGGAAGCTGCCTCCATATTTAGGTAAGAGTTTGAGGGTTCAGAAACTTAAAAAGAGAAAATTAAATATGAAATTCAAGGGAAAAGCTAAAATATGTGGACTGAAATAGAGAAAACGTTAAAAGTAAACGCCGCGAAAAACAATTGTTTCATTGCTCTTTCAGTTCCTATATGTTAGGATGATCTAGAATTGATGTTTAGAGTGGAGAAGCCGTGTCATTTGAAATACAGAACCAATCTAGACATGGTTTCTGTCGGCCAAGTTTCTAATTAAGCCTTCATGTAGACTAGTGAATGAAAACAGAATGAAAAGCCACCTCATAAGTTGCATTATAAACCTAGAAAGTTCTCAGGGCTTTCCCATGTCAGAAATTATCTGGACATGGATTAAGGACTTGCAACCACCTAGTAAAGAACCTTTAGCTAAAGAAGAAGATAAAAAGGACCCTCTTGAAGAAGCTCTTTTGGTGATCGTAGGCTTAGGACTAAATGACTTGTGGTGTCCATCCAAACCTCCAGCATAGCTTTTGCAAGACTTCATTTTGGATCTATGAGGAGTCACTTTCTTCGCAAGATCTTCTATGCTCTTCACACTTTCCAGAGATGCGTAAGACTGAGACTTCCCTTGATAGAACTTGGAAAAACCTCTCCTGTGCATCACACACAAAAATTTGTCAGTCCACATTCTTAACAGGCTCTTGAATCATCTCTCGTATCAAACCGAAAATAAAACTATGCCTTACTTTATAGGAAGTTGGGTAATGAGCTTGGATAAATCATACAGAGGTCCATTTGCATATATGGAAGATGACAATGAGGTGGAGGTGGTGGAGGAGGAGGAGACTGGGGATGATGCATCTTCCTCTAAATCTGTTGAACAAGAAGATGGAACTGAGTTTGTTGGCTCTTCCATGGATGATTGAATTGATGTTGACTCGTAAACCTCATCTCTACCACATTCCAGCGCTACCCAGTTGCTTTCTTGTGTTCCCTCAGAACTTATTCTCTTCTTGGACAGATCCAAGAAAATCTGACCATCAGCTGCAAATTCTCCACTCATCTTCACCATTGTCAAGAGGAAACGTGGAAGAGAAAAGTGGAATATAGGAAGTTACTTTAATAAGTTTGTGATCTTACTGGAAGAAGATTATATAAGGATCAAATATTTGATAGCTGATAAGGTAAGTACAGGAAGGAGGGCATTGAAACAAATGTTGCTTTCTCAGCTTTTTATTTATTCTATATTTATTAGCTTTCCCAATATTACTAAGAAAGAGGATAAGGGCTACAATCTTTGAGAGCATCCTAATCTAGCTGAGTCACCACCCTTTGGTACGCTCACTGTCTTTGAGACCCTTTTGTCTCATAAAACAACGACAGGTTTTACATGTTTTCATGTTTCTTGGCATTTTCAACGTCATAACAGTACAATTTCTCTCCAATATAGATCCTCTAGATTTAGCAGAAACTTAACGGTAGGTTCTGAGATCAAATTTTGGTGTACATGGACGATTTTCCGCCAATCTTTGCTTGCTTTTTCTTAGCAGTAGCGTATGGTTAAAATCCAACTAGTCCCCATTTCTCCAAACTTTTTGGGTCCTTACAAAAACATTGGTCTTCTAGTTACGTGACAAAAATGTCACCCGTTGCTTTGTTGCATATGTCAAATCTTGAAGTTCCTGGACTCCTAGGCTGCTATGATCTTGATTTGCCACCAAATAAATTGGTGGTTATTTCATTATGATCATAATGAATAACAGCTCGATACCTTGTAAAAAGCGGAACAAGATTTTCTGTTTAGTTTTACGGTGTCTTATTGTGTCTAGTGAATCTCAGTCATTCATTTATGCGGGTCTCACATGGATCCCACATAAATAAACATGAGACTCGCATAAATGAATAACTGAAATTCACTGGATACAATAAGACATCATAAAACTGGACAGAAGATCTAGACTCGTAAAAAGCCATCAAGGTAAGGAAGTTAAAGTCAAATGACGTGGGAAAATCAGTTTACCAAATCGAAAATGATTTCTTGGAGCAAAAGGTTGAATCCTCAACCCTAAGGGCCCTCAGTCGCAGGCCCGATCACCGCTGGAGGATTGAATCAGGTGCTCAGCGGCCCGCTAAGGGGGAGGTGAGCAACCCACGGCCTACAAGGAACCCACAAGGGGCTCAAGAATATTGCTCCCATACTGCAAATCGTAGGATTCGAACCTTACACTTTGGAACAAATCTGTCCTTCCGGAACCAACTGAGCTACACTATGCGGGCAATCGAAAATGATTTCTTGATCTAATAGAACGGTGAGTAGAGTACCTTGGAAACCTAACAAGTAGCTTAAAACGAGTTTAGCTAATTATATTTGACAACCATAAGATTGCTTAGAAAGAGAGAAGTGGGAGAGGAATAGGATTTGAGATTAGAGAAAGAGGATAAGGAAGTTGACTAGGAAACCAGTCATAACTAGAGAAGGGTATTTGATGTCACCACATGCTCATGTTGGTGGTGGGCCGCCTCCTTACATTTATTTCTATTATACTTCCGATCGATAATGGCTTTGCGTCCACAGGATCTTTCTCCTCCTATGCACCAGATCATAGTCATAAAGTTCATGCTCCTGACCTCATAATAATATTTGAAATTTTAGACATCCCTATTCAGTAAAACGTAAATATAAATTTGCTAATTTCAGGTAATTTTGTAGTAACGAATCTGCCCATTAGTTGAGTAATACGTGACCATTGAGACGAAGAAATGAAAATTATTTTATATTAGCTAAAAAATGGTATTTAAATTTATAATATTATGTCAGGAATAAATATTGATTAGTATCCATCATTTCGATGGATATTTATTGGTTAAGAATAGTAATTTTAAAAGCTATAAGGATTAAATTTTTAAGAAAAGAAAACTTTAACCCTACTTATGTCGTCTCATTCCTCATTTTGCCACTCTTAGCTCCTCGCTTCAGCCCTTTCTGTGTCCCTACTGTCGACACTCGGATCAAATCAAAGTTAAAAAGTAACAATTTGGTTCAATTTTAATCAATTCTGCTATTTACTTTTTTAAGTGTCAATTTAACTAGTTACCTATTCAATCTCCAGTATTAAAACATTAGTACAGAGTATCCAATTTATATCATATTCAAAAATACTATTTTGATTGAATTTAATTTGAAGGCAAAAGACCTTTGGTGATTTTATTTGATGTTAATATGATCTTTTCTATACTTCCCAAAGTTTACCCTTTCAACAAAAAGGTCTCAAGACAAGAAATTGATCTAGGAATTTTGGTCGTTAGCTTGAACAATACTGCATTTCTAAATATGCTCTTGATTCCCTGATCTTTTTCTATAAGTTCAACTCAAATTTACTAAAAAGAGATATCATCATTCATAATTTTATAAAGTTCTTATGGTTAATAAAACCAAAAAATGAAAAAAGAAACTTTTCCAAAAGAAGATAATAACTAAAACATGTGAAGATACTATATTTACGTAAAGAAAAAGATCTTACAATAATACAGGAGAATAACAAAATTTCAACTTAAAGCGCTTATCAATGGCAAGTAGTTTTCTGAACATTCAGTCTTTCGACAAAAAGAAACAAAAAGCAAGGAGACAGTATAGACTACTAGAATTTCAAATAATGTTGAATAGCTTTAGTTTGCAGCTAAAACATCTAATGACTGACTAATTCTTAGTTAATTCACATCCTCGCTAAACGAATGATAATGTTCACATTTGCGTGTATTAACTTTCAGTGTAACTGAGCGGGCCTTTCTCCCTTTACGACATTCTGAAGTTCTCAAGTTCAAATGCGTCATGATTGAACGACATTCTTAAGTACTCAAGCTCAAATGCATCATGATTGAAACTAGGTACTTTACAAGCACAAACCATCCTCAAATAGCAAAATCCAGAAAACTAACTATAGCAGACTTGTATATTGAACTACAGAATGTAGGGAAACTCTATATATTGTTGTTATCTTAACACTACAATCCAATAATGTAAACATAAGCAAAGCTTATACTGACACATAAGGTAATGCATTTCAAACTTGACATAAATTACAAGACAGACTGATTTTTCGCCAGAAGATTGCTTGGCTAAGTCAACAATGTGAACCAGTTACCTTGGGTAATTTACAGGTGGTTCCAAGCTGCCGACCAGAATTCCAAGACCAATGTCTTTATCTTCAAATTTTCTGATAAAAGGGTGAATCTGGAAGCATAAAAATAGAGTCAAAACAATAGGTTCCTCACAATATGCTACTGAGAATGAATTCCATAAGAGTTACAACACTATTCTTGGAGACTAACCAAGAGGTCCAGGGATGATGATCTGTCTTCAGGATCCTTTTGTATGCTGCAATTGATTCAAAATATGATACAGGATATTATTAGTGAATGCATTTGGTATTGCATGAGATTCATATGTTTATCCTTATAGCCAAAACATTGGGATAGCACAATGCTGCTAGTCCAGTAGTGAAGCTGTATAATCTATGTACAATATACAAGTTTAGGCTACTCTAAAATTCAACAGTAAATACAACTACAATAGACAGAACTATAGATCAATCCCACACATTTAAGACAGCTTCCCTAGCATTTTGGTATTGCAATGAATTTGGAGGGAAGCTGAACAAAGTTATTACCATGCTGATACAAATGAACAGAACTCAGGGGAGAATTGATCTGATGGAGCAGATGGTGGTGGGCTTTCCACAATAGCTTCCAAGAGTTCATAAAAGCTTGGCCAACTTTGCTGATCTTCAGATTGCATATAAGGAAAGCGTCCTATGGCACACTCAAGTACTACCAAGCCCAAACTCCAAATATCACTGCTGTAATCATAGGTTTTCCCACTTATTCTCTCTGGCTAAAAATGACGAAGAAAATTTCAAGATTAATGTTATGAAAAGCAGAAATCCTTAAAAGGAAAAAATATCATTGGGTCCAATAAGTTAATGAAATGAAACTGTCTAATGACAAGATACAAGTGAGATTGACACTTACTGACATATAGTTGTATGTTCCGACAAATGTATCCCTTTGACCCATAGAACTTGCTAGCATTGCACTCACACCAAAATCAGTAATCTTCACCTCACCCTTGTGGTTTACCAAGAGGTTGGATGGTTTAATATCTCTATGTATGACATGCCGTTCGTGATGTAGGTACACCAGGCCCTGCAAAACCTGGATAGAAATATCTAGTAAGACCATACTGTAAGTTTCAATTAGACTCTGGAGCAAAAATAGTTTTGACTTTAGCCTTCCTGTTAAATGTGTGAAATGTGCAGCATCAAGGAAGAAACAGATCTACCTGCTTACATACAACCGCGAGATAAGGTTCAAGAATTGTATTAACTTGTTTGATCACATCTGCGAGAGACCCACGATCCATGTACTCCAACACAAGGGAGATTGTGCCATTGTGATAAAACGAGTGATAGCAAACAACAATATGTGGACATTGTGAGGCTTGGTTTATTTTTAGCTCCTGCACAATTTGCTTACGGATTTCCTCTTGTATGTTCATCTGGATGACCTGATCCACACATTTCCCACATGTATAATTATGATTCCCCAGTCCAATGTCCAATTAAACAAGAGAACTTTTACGCATATTTGTTGAGTCAAAGACAATATATATCTCAGTTACCAATAAAGACACATTGTCAAGAGTTGTCTATGTTAGTAGTAATCATGACCTTCAAGGCAAACAATCTTCCAACCCACTTATGTCGAACAAGCTGTACAACTCCCCCACTCCCCTTTCCAATGACTTTGATTGTCTCAAGGTCTTCTCGTGAGAATTCAAAATCTAGCTCCTTGCCGTCAGAAGGCTGTGACAAATAAGCACAACTAAAAGTGAACATTTTTATCAGATTTCAACTTTCAATCTTAATTTGAGCACGAATCACTTACGCGAGATTCCTTTTCTTCAGAAACGAGCCTCAGACCTTTCTGATTTAAGAGCAAATCTCCGTCATGAAAAGTGCCACTCGCAGTCCTGAAAATTGAATGGCAGCATCTCATTGAAACAATCTTTCACAGAAAGCTGGATATCTATTACTCTAATTTCCCGAAGCTTCTTCTTCTTCTCCACTTGAAAAAACTAGTACTAAGAACAAACTAAAAGACGCAACTGCATCTTGCGAAAAATGAATTAGAGAAACTTACAGGAAGGAGGAGATGGGCGTTTCCTGGGCAGGAACGGCAAGCTTAAGTTGCTGCAATGGCGTCTTGCTCTTCATACCTCGGGATTCAGCACAATTTTCTAGGGTTTCAAAAAATGGATTCAAGTATTCAGTTGTATGATCGGTTCAGAGGAGAAAAGACATATACGTATATATATATATCTATACAGCAAGTGAGGGATGGAGTGTTAGATGTAGGAAGGGAAAGGTCTTCTAGACTTTTTGCTTTGCTTGTTTGGTTACAGAGAAAGCGGAGGACTTTGATGATTGACTAATTGAACCATTATAATAGAATTAGAATTGTAGATTCAAACAAGAATGACCGCGCTTTGAACTTTGAAAAATTTTTGATTATCTTTTTTTTTTCCTTTTTTCATACGTGTCCTATCAATACTGTAGTAGAACTCTTTACCTCAATCAAATAAATAGACCTGACTACCTGGCCACCAGGGTGCTTGCATTGCTCTGCAGCTCATGCAATACAATACAATAACAACACTAACCTTTTATTCTTTAATTCACTCTTTCGTTTCGTTTACCATACCCATTCCCAAGGGTCACTCACCAGCCTTCGAATTCAAATACAATGAAGTCCACTGAAAACCAAGAAACCGAAGAAGGTATTCCCCTTGATTTGTTTTTGGAGATACTGTCGCATTTGTCCTTACAAACTATATGCCGATTACGACTTGTTTCATTTTGGTTTCGGTATCAGGAAACCAAAATGAAAGCATTCCTAGCAACTTTGGATAATTATTCAATCGATTAAATCACTATTTTTCGACAAAATAAACTTAAATTTTCCAGCCTGAGAACCTTAAATCGATATTGTATACTCATTTTCAGTACCATGTACATAGAAAAGTATCAGTATACTATACGCTTAAAAAACGCTGTACGCCAAATGTGCCGACAGATCATGAGTTGAAATAATCTGTTACAAATGCTCAGTGCCCACCAATTCTTAACATGACTATCAAAAGATTTCAATTAAATTTGATTCGGTCCGTGGATAGGTAAGGCCGAAAATGAATTTTAAGGGAGGGGAAGATTGAACTCTTGAACCGAAGTAGTTGATTTAATACTTGCTACTTTAAACACAAAACAACTTTCCTGCATAATTAAGTTTGAAGGTTATGAACATGGTTTCATGCTATAAGCTTTTCTTAAATGCGGAAGATCATAACATCTGAAATCAGAGTAATTTGGTCAGAAGTTGAAATCAATTACTTCTGCTAACAAACTCAATCATCGCAAATTGTTTATCCGATGGAAGTATTCAGTAATGGGGTTTGGTTTAGTTTCACTAATTAGTTCTCCATCAACTGATGATAAGAATGTAAGGTTCAACAATTTAGGAGGTTGCTAAGTGAAGGTACGTACATTATGATTATTTCACTGCCTTAGTTGATATTTTTCATGCCTGTTCACCAGTTTATTCCTTTCTCATTTACTTCCTCTTATGGGTGTGGATGGATATGTTGAGGTTAATAAGGGATAGATTTCTTTAAGTTTGATGATTTGAGTTATGATTTGCTTGAAGACAAATAAAAACTTAAGTGTGGGAATGTTTGATAAACAATTAATTGACTATATTTTTATACCTATATTTAGTGTGTTTTGGTTGTTATTTGAGAGTTTTATATTATTTTTTGTACTTATTTGACTTCAAGTGTATTTTAGGCAATAATTGCCTACATAATCCAAAAGAAAAAGAATTTGAGCAAAATCAAGGCACAAAATAGAAGAATTGAAGCAACTTTAAAGACTTGCGGTCATGTCTAAGGATAGTATAAATTACTGTAAATGTGTGAAGTTTCGAAGACGCTATTTATGATCATGTGAAGATATACGCCTGTATATATGACATAGATGATCTTATATGTAGCCTATCTAAGCTTTTGAAAATGTGTAAAGTTGCACTATTTGAGGTAGTTTTGAGATACACGGTCACTCACATGGTCTTATAAGTAACCGTATATATTTTAGAAACCCTAGTTTCACACTTTAAAAGGAAATTATCAAGTCTAGACAAAGGAGGAAGTAATTCAAATCATATTGGAGACCAGATAGAGCATAGAAGAAGCATTTTTAAACTTAGGATGAGGAAAACACGAAAATTACTTCAAGAGATCTGATAAAGAGCAACTTTTGATCCAAGTTTGAAGGAGATTTCAATAGTGATAAATAGGATATATAGATCATAGATCCTTTTCTTTCTAATTATTATTCTAAATAATTAATGTTGGTTTCATTTTTTATGTTAAGAGACTAATTTATTTAGTGCTTAGGTGTGATGAACCTTAAGTTGGGATGGATAGTATATAGTCTTTTATTCAATGCAATTTAATTGATTGATTTATAGTGATTCAATTATGCATTTATATTCTTAAATTAATATGTCTAAGATATTAGTTCAATGGTTGATTTTATATGATTAAGATTGAAAAATCCTCTTATATGAATATATCTACCATAATTTGATCGAGTTATATGAAAAATTAGAGATAGGTAGACATAAATCCTTCGAATTATGCTCAAAACTAATAATGAAATTCAGGAATCGAGTAATGCAATCTTAGAGGTTTTAATTAGAAAGAGGTTTGAATTAATCAATCGAAAGTTAGTTCTTAATAGTCTTGATAAAGATATTAACATAAGATAGGAATTTTCACGGTACAATAATCAATAATTTAATTGTAAGACAAATAATTAATGTTTAAGATATCTTAGGGGATTCATCACCTAGGTACTACTTATTTGATATTATTTAATCGTAGTGCTTTCTTTATCCTAGTTCATTCTTGTGTTTAATCTTAGTTTATTTAGTTTTAAATTAAATACACAACTTGATTTGACGGTTAGATAATAGAAAAAAGGATTAATATTAGTACGTATAGTCCTCGTGAGATCGATTCGTACTTGTCATTGATAGCTATAACTACACCTACACTATGTACTTACAGTTAAAACATATAATATCACACACATCGTATACATTTTCGACATCACGGGGCTAAAATTATTTTGGTCACAAGACACTTTGGATGCAAAGTAAAGGCAAAAAAATATTTAAATTGGAACTAATAAGTATAAAAAATTCAAAGAGAAGTGTACGAGGGTAAGTGACTAAAAAAATCTCATAAGGTGATTTACGTTTGTAGAGACGAGTTAGAGTACGATTGATAAGAGAGACAGTAATTAACACACATTCAGCCCATAAGTTAAAAGGTAAATTTGCTTGAAAGCAAAAAGCCTGAGTAAAATTGAGGATATGGCGAAGTTTACACTCAAAATGCCTATTTTTAGGGTCGTTCCGATCGTTTTATAGGCCCTAGGCGAAATAAAAAAAGGACCTCAATAAATCGATAATATACTTAAGTTTACATGTTTGTATGAAACATAAATGACTCAATTTATAAGTCTACATAATTAACCAAATATTAAATGATCATAACATCAGCTAATAATATCTTACAAATATCATTAACCATAACATTAAAATAGTTACAGGAACAATAAAATAGCAATAACAACAACAATATTAAATTGCAAAACACTAAGAAATTTACACTAACAAATACACAGAGGATCATGATTTATGAAAAACAAATTCTCCGTGCATTTCTAGATGCAAAATCATTAATAATATTATCAAGATTATTAATATTGTCCAACATATCCTTCTCAATACATAACATAGCTAAACTATTCAACCTTTCTTGTGAAATTGATGACCTCAAGTAGGTTTTCAACAATTTTAACTTTGAAAAACTTCTCTCAACTGGTGCTACAGTCACAGGTATAGTTAGTAGAATTCGGTAAGCAATTGAAACATTTGGATAATAATCTGCAGCTTTAACAAATTCTAAAATTTCAACTGATGACATTAACTCAATTGGCAAAGTCATTTGTAATACTTTTAATTCAGAAAAAACATCATCTAAATCCACATCTGACACATTATCATGGGAAAAAGTCGTCGTAAAATTATTGCAACATTCTCTTAATTCATTATCATCTAATGACCTCAACTTCTTTGAATCAAATAAGAATCCAAAAATATTATCAAATGTCGTTAATTGTTCAAATCTATTCTTTAACGAAGTAATTGCCATACCCACAACAACTAGAAAGTAATTAACTCTGAAAGAATCCTCAGCTGATTGTATTTCTCCATTATGGTTAATTTCATCAAATTGTCTTTTCCTAATAACACAACATCAAGTTGGAAATGTAGGCTCTATATTCATCTCAAGCGCAAAGCTTTTGGAAATATTCATACTAGAGTTAAACCCTTCATCTCTATATTTCTCAAAAAAATACCATCACATCTTTTAATTGCTTTATGGTAGCATTAATGCACATAGATTTAGATTTCAACTTTTTACTCACCATGTTAATAGTGAATAAAA
>JAOSBM010000205.1:9797799-9812414 GCA_027568955.1 Erythroxylum tenue
GGAAATGTATTTTTGTTTAGTTTGTTTGGGCTTGTATATAACTTTGGATGTTTGTTTCTGACAGTATGATATGTATGTTTGAGTTTCAAAAAAAAAAAAAAGTAAGTGTGAAATGTTCTGATTTGTTGTTCTGTCTTGGGTGGCATCCACGTATCCTCCCAGGGGATGGGATATATGAGTGTTATAATAACATAAAAATTCTTAATTATTTTGCCAATCTGAGTCTTTTCAGCCATCAAATATAACTATATAACAATTGTTATAAAATATGCAGCAGCACAGGATGATAGAATACTCAAGTTGACAACTTCTTTCGGTATTGGTCCTACAAGTTTCTGAACCACTGAGAAATGATAAATAATCTAAAGATTATTTGGAAGTCACAGATTGAATCTTAAAAGATAGAAGTTATAGATAATACCCGTAAGCAATTGCAAGACAGGTCGAGAAATGTGAACTTCGTCAATTAATTAATTTTTTTCCTGTGAAACCCATCATAGTCAATTAAATAGGGTAAGTCCTACTGGTAAAAAATTAATTATTGTTTTATATTTTTATTTCTTCTTTAAGCGCTAACATGTAAAGTACATGACAATATGAGACTTCCAGAAAATAAATTAATATTAAAATTACAAAAGTTGAGGACATCATAAAACCCTCAACTTTTTCATTATTTTGAACCGGTTAGGGTTTTATTTGTATATGTTGTAAAGGCTAAAATCAAAATTGACCTTTTGCCCAATAAAGGTGACCAAATTGATAGAGCAAAACGCAATGCTGAGACACTAAACTTGATGGTATACTTTTCCTTGGGTAAGCATTTCATTTGCGAAAGTTTTTGTCAACCCCAGGAGAGAATTCATCCATGGAATCAAAATGTCTTCCCGTCTCATCTTCAGACAACTTGCCGTTGAATATCCACCATAAAAGAAAAGGAACAAATTAAAGGGAAAAAAAAGGTGCCCAACTAAATTCAAATTACAGCATCCGCCATATACGATTCATTTCAATTCAGAGAAAGTACCATACTTGACAATACCAAATACACCCAATCAAATAGTACATAACCAGAGAGATCATAAATAAGCACCAAATATTTTCTATGAAAAAAGTGTTCCCGCGAGTTTCAATACTTCCATAACTTATTTCACTGCAGTCAAAAAACAGGCCATTGGCAGATGCTAGCATGTATAGAAAGCCAAGAAAATTGCAACTATAACCACACAACATGATCAAAGACCCTGATCAATGAGATAATCTCCCAGCCTTTCAACAATCATATTGCATTGGCCTGGAGTCATCGGCTCATCATAAATACCAATGATTAAAGCCTGACTGGTTTTCTTAACGGTAACACCACCAGGTCCCTGAAATTAAAGACAAACGCCTCAGAAGTTTTAAAATTAGTAAAACTATAACAAAAATAAACGCCAGATTTCAGATTTCAGTTGCAAGAAGACAAAGTAGAAAGCCATCCAGTAGTAACATCACACATTCTGATACAGATATTGAGGTCAGGAAGCTATTGCCTTCTTGTCTAAAATCAACCCAGCCCTCCACTTTTGCAGAGTGATAATCTAGCTAGATTCAACAAAAATATACCCTACGGTGTGTGACAATCACATTTTTCAGATTGTTTACATTTTAAGCAATTTCAGTTCAAATTTTGGAGATGGGGCATTCTGGGAATTCATAACACTAATTAATTTTTCAAGCAAACACAATTTTTTTTTGTATTGTTCCCCTAGCAAATAAGTAGGGTGGCAAACAAACTAAAAATAACTTCCTGGTACAAGATCATCACCTTTTTTCCTCGAATGACAGCTCCTGGCTCTCCTTGGATTACCATATATTTGGTGCCACCAAGGTACAATCCGGTGGGTGCAAGAAAGCCAGGTTCTTTAAAATCATTCATGACGTCATTAATTTCCTCGGGCTTGAACTGAAGACAACATCAGATGAGCAGTAGAACAAAAGGAATCTTAGCAAAATACGGTTTTGTATATCCATATGCGACCACAAAAATGCAAGAGAGCACTTAGTATACAAGTGCCAGGGCACCTACTAATAATAAGAGTTGCAATCACAACTTTGACAGTATAAATGTCAACGATCTTGAATCTTTGAAAAGGTTATAGTTTTCAATATCAAAAGGTTAATTCCCAGTCTCAGAATCTCAGCCTAAATGATGAAAGATGCAAACAACTAAGCGGAAAACCTACTAACCCAAGGGATCAAATATACCCATATAGACACAACCAATAGTCACATCCAATTTCATTATCGGGAAAACCAAAAAGCTCCCACATCAATCAAATACTTTCTCAGCACCGACCTAATAACAGTGGATCAAGCGTCACGAACTTAAAATAAGCCCTACAAGATAATAAATCGATGGACAATGTTCAAACAAATAAAGAAGCCAGATCAAAAAAAGAAAAAGAAAAAGGGGCAGCTAATCCATCTCATATGCAACTTTTAAAAGAACCCAGAAAGTGAAGTGAAGGAAATGAGGACCTGAGGGAAGTTAGAGCTCTGAGCCCAAACGCTGCCGTCTTGGCCGATGATGGCGGCTGCAGAGAGGTGATTGCCCTCGATTTCGCACATAAGGTGATCATCGACGTAGGTTTGCCACGACATGGTTGTTGTTCTTCCAAGATTGGAGCTTGAGGTTGCGCTTAGAGTAAGAGATGATTCTGTACTCAAGGTATTTGATAAGATGGGCAAGAGAGAAAGAGGGCAGAGGAGAGAGAAGGAGCTAAGTGCGATATGTTAGGCTTTGGGTCTCCGTGTCTCTCTTTCTTATCTGTGAAGCCTTAGCCAGTAGAGACCCGACTTGGTTAGAAAATTATTAGATATTGCGTTGACGCAACGGGATGTGGAAGTACTAGTACTACACATCTCACTTCTATTTTCTCTTTTTCTACATAATCTATTGTTTTTTGCTTTGAAAATTAGATGGAGGTGAAATATGAAGGAAGAAAATTGTCACGTTACTCCAATTACGTTGTAATTAATGTTTGCAAAGTTATTTTAAACACAAATTTAACTCATTCAAAATTAGGCTTACATATGATTAATATATTGTTAAAATGTATAATGAGTTTAAAATCTAAACTTGGATAATTAAAATTTTCTACAAATTAATAGAAATTTAGTGTAAACAAAAAAAGAAATTACTTTTTCATTTGTTCATCATCAAAACAAAAACGTTGTGACCATGGAAGCACCAAATCAAATGCAGTTACACCAACCAACTTAATCAAAGAGGTGTGATGTAAAAGACTGAGCCATAGGAGCCATTAGCTGGCTGGCTGGCTGGAGAAGAGGGGCTTAAAACTTTTCAATCATAACATAGACAGATAGATCCACTTTATCTTTTCCTTTCAAAAAGAAAGATGCCCATATCCACTTTATCGCATCCAAATATTATCACACCATATCCTCACAATGACGGGTTATTACGACTCAGGATCAGCTTCTTCCACTAAATGAACTATAATTGCTTGGGTCGGTTGCAGCTCAGGCTCTAGGATTGGGCTGAGATTTCTATGTCCTGTCGCTTACCGACGACACAAATATATAAGATCTAATTTTTTGGTTGAATCCACAAGCCATAGGACTTGACCAAGTTAAGATAATAGTTATAAATGTTTACGTGGGGTCAACTTTACTTGTATAACTAGCATGTTCTTTTTCATGCTCCTCCTGTCCTAGAAAAAGAACAACGTGAATTTATCTCTTCCTAGGCGTAGTATTTGTTTCAACTCTAGCATTTCAAATGTTAATCCACAACTTGGGTTTGTATAACAAGAAAGGAAATTTCAAATGTTAATCCACAACTTGGTTTGAATTGGATAACAAGAAAGGAAACCAACAAAGATAAGCACAAATCACTAGCTTCACTGGAAGCTACTCGAGTGCACTCAAGTGAAGATACTTAAAAGTGAAATATAACTTAAGAATGTTCTGAAGTCCTCACTGCCATTTGCACCAAGAAAAGGTGATAACAAAACTGGAGCAGGACAGGACACATAAAAATCAAGACATACCAAGAAAGATGATGCAAGCTTAACTGCTAAATACCAAACGGCCAATATCTAGTCTTCACATAAAGGTTATTATTTCCAACATCTTCACTGCCAGCTCGACGCTTCTGCAGATGCTAGTAAATATAAAAGGCAAAAATGCGGGAGAAATGAAAATAGTGGTCGTACTCGTACTCCCAAGCAAAGATATATTGTAATTTATGACTTAGACTAGGCCTACAGCCCCTGATCAGCGAGGTAATCCCCCAACCTCTCGACAACCATGTTGCACTGTCCAGGAGTGACAGGCTCATCATAGATACCGAAAACAAGTGCTTGGCCAGTCTTCTTTATGGTGACCCCGCCAGATCCCTGCCAATTCAAGACAGTCAAGCTTGTTACTGAAGTTGAATACATGCTGCAATTCCAGCAATCTCGACCATGCAATTCTTTTCACTCTTATCATCCAATGAGAATGGAGATGCCACAATATTCGAGGATAGAAACATGAAACCAGATCTAGATGCCAAAACAAGTTTTTATTCATTGACATTAACACAATAAAGTATAATTAATTATATACATCACCTTCTTTCCACGAATTACAGCGCCTGGCTCGCCCTGAATAACCATGTATTTTGTGCCTCCAAGGTGTAAGCCTACAGGTGCAAGATGACCAGGTTCCTCAAAATCTTTCATAATTCCTGTGATCTCATCAGATTTCAACTGAAAATGATGTAACAAATAATAGAGATTAGAACTCCTTCAAGGTTGACATTGGTATACAGGACAAGGATACATACAAAAATGAATACAGATGAAGGCAATCATGTATAATTACATAGAAAATGATAAGATCAGCCGTAAGCATGCCATTTTTCTTTTAATTATGGGTTATCAAGAAAAGAAACTAAATGTAACTCAGTCTAGCCAACAAAAGAGATGACATGAAACATGTCATTCACATGCAGTTGTTAGGTGGATTCTGAGTGTCTGTATATAATGTAACAAGAGGTTTACAGGCTTCCAATAGAGACAAACCAGAAAATGCTAGCTAAGCAAACGTGGACAGAGAACCGGTTTGGTCATGAAAGGACAAACATATTCACAAGAATCGAGTACCGGTTCCTGTCAACAAAGCACAGTGGGAGCAATATTCATTAATCCTCCTTCACTTGTAAAGGACAACTACGCAACCAAGTGCAATAAATATATTCGAATAGTATCCTTAAAATCCTCTGTAATAAAGTCAAAGCCACAGTCCGCTTGTATTGTATAATTAAAACTAATTTGTATATCAGACTAAGATTTAAGTTTACGGGGAGGCTCGCCAAGAAATCTTAACGATACACTAGATGGGACCTAGGCAAATATTACTGGGCACCAAAACCCTCAAGTCCAAGAGCTAAAATCAGATCAACATGCAAAGATTGAATCAAGTGATCGCTGACTCTAAGTAATGTTGCACATCGAATGACACAAGAGAAACCAGATTTCTCCACATTGACGAAAGTAGTCATTTTAAAGCTAAATCGATTCAGATCAACGCACCTAAACTGAAGACAGAAACCGACATTATCAAACAAACCATGCAATTTAACAGATGAAGTAAAAATTTTCAGAAATGAGCATCAAAAGGAGAGAGATGACCTGGGGGAAGGAGGAGCTCTGAGCCCAGACGCTACCGTCATGGCCGACAATGGCAGCGGCGGTGAGATGGTGGCCTTGGCCTTCGATGTCGCACATCAAATGATCATCGACGTAAGTTTGCCACGACATGTTGTGTTTTTAATTCCTCAAACAAAGCAAACACTTTCTCTGTGTTTGAGTTATTCCTGTTTCCTCAGAGTCTCTCTTCTCCTTTGCTCTGTCTCCCAGTTGTAGTTTCTTGTAAAAACACTTGCTGCGTTTTTATTCTTTGTATCTATAAAAAGGAAAAGATTATGGTCTTGCTATTTTTGTATACTTAAGGGAGCGATGGGTGCGGAGAGAAGTTTTGAAACTGCAATTTCTTTTTTGGCTATTAAATCGAATAAATAATGACGATTATGAATGAATTGTTCCGTTTTGATCGCGTCCTGACCTGACCTCCCTTATTTTAGTTTTCTTTTTGCCAAGAGTAACGTCTTCACGTGTCGTTTCCACCTTTCTATCCGCTTCCCCCTTCCCTCCTCGTCTAACGCATTGTTTATGTTAGCTTATGTCATTGCACAATCTTACTTTTGATCTGCGTCTACTTCCAAAGTTTCTAATTTACCCATTCTCCATCAACTTTTGTGCTTTTTTACTTTTTTCTTAATCAAATTTGAAATTCACGTGCTCAAAGTTGAAATCTTAAAGCCATAGAGATATCAGCCATAGCCACATAAGGTCTCACTATTTTTGGTCACAGGAGTTAATATTTTGAATTTTGTCCCGCCTTATAAGAAAGCCTTGTTTTCAATCATCATCATCATCATCCACCCAGTTTGAAGTTTTGCATTGAGGCGGAGTCTAAGAAGGTCCTATAGTACGCAGTCTTACCCTTACATAATAAAGAGGCTGTTTTTCAATAGACCCACATGTAGATGAGACAAGTAAAAAAAATGATGTAGGCAAACAGAAGCAATACTATTGCTAAAAAGAAGGATAGTTAGGCCTTGGCAAAAGCAACATAAATAAAACTAGATATCGAAAAAAATCCATAAAAACTTAGCAAGGATTAAAGAAAAGAAAATATGATTAGGGAAAAAGATAATAACAATAATAAAAATAAAAAAGAAAGAATAATGATAATAATAATAATAATACTGATACTAATAATAATAATAATAATAATACAAATTAATAAAATAGCCTATTGATCCGAAAAGGCATTCTAGCAATTAACACCTAATCAAGACCGAAAATAATACTAATAACAACTACCAAAGGAACAAGCACAAAGCAATCATATCCATATTTTAACATTCATGAAACCTCGCACAAAAAGAACAAATTCATTATATTTAATACCGCAAAATCCATATTCTATCCCCTTTATGGATGTGAACCATAATGGTAGCAAGTAAGCCCTGACCCAACCATTGACTAGGCCTGGGCCTCATTAAAAAAAAGGTCTTGTTATGAATTTGGGCGTGAGTCGAGATGTTAGTTTTCTTATCTAAAACGATATCATTTTATGCCAATGTTTTTTTTTACTTATTGGACAAAATGCAGAGGTTTTCGCTCTCACATATAGCCTTTGAAATCTACATCTCCAATGGCAACTAACCAACATCTAACTCTAATAGCCACCCTCAACCTTAAGGATCAATTCCTCGCTCTATAATCGCTGCTTCATCATCAAGCCAACACCCACACACCGGCCACTAGCATCCATCGAGGTATGTTATTATCGCATAAAACCTTTGGTGGCTTTCTTCTTCATTTATCTTCACTTCGAACCGTTCATCGGCATATGCTTTTGTTCTAATTGTTTATCTATGCTTCATTTTGGCTTGTTTAAGCTCCTCATAATGGCACTACAATAGGGTAGGGTATTGGAGATGAAATATAACGTCGCTGAAAGAAACAAAATTGTCACAAAATGTATTCGGCAACGAAAAAAATCTTCGAACAAATGGTCGTAAAAACCCAGTAGGATTTTGTATGGTAGTCCCTGTAGGATTCTCATAGATCATAAGAATCTGCAATATTTCTTTACTCAGAAGGAATTGAATATGAGGCAGAGGCGGTGGTTGGCGTTAATAAAAGATTATGATTATATAATAGAGTACCACCCCAGAAAAGCTAATATAGTGGCTGATGCCTTAAGTAGGAGACCTACCAGTTCTATAGCACAACTGAACACGATATATCTTCCACTTCTAGTGGAAATGAGATCTCTTAAGAGTGAGATTAAATATGGTAGACTAAGTGGCATTAATTGCTACCTTTCATGTTCATCCCAACTTGGTGGATCAAATTAGAGAGAGACATAAACAAGATCCAAAGTTGATGAAATTGAAGACAAAAGTTGAGACTGGGCAGAGAATGGATCTTACCATCAAGGAAGATGGTACAGTGATGAGGGGGCAACGATTATGTGTATCTGATGTAGAAGAATTAAAGAAAGAGATCTTAGAGGAAGATCATTCCTCAACTTACGGTATGCATCCGGGTAGCACGAAACTGTACCACACTAGAACACTATTGGTGGAGAGGGATGAAGAAGGAAATACCAGAGTTCGTTTATGAGTGTCTAACTTGTCAGCAGGTAAAAGCAGAACATCAGAAGCCTACGGGATTAATGCAGCCCCTCACTATCCCAGAATGGAAGTGAGAGAAGATTACTATGGATTTCGTAGTAGGACTTCATGGATTCAGAAGGGGCACGATGCTATATGGGTGATAGTGGACAAGTTAACAAAGTCCACAGATTTCCTTCCAATTAAGAATGATTATCCCTTAAACAAGTTATCCTAGCTATATGTGGATGAAATAGTGAGACTCCATGGTACGCTGATTTCTATTGTCTTAGACCATGACCCTAGTTTTACATCAAGATTTTGGCCCAGCTTATAGAAAGCATTAGGTACATGCTTGAAGTTGAGCATTCCCTTTCACCCCCAGATGGATGGACAACCAGAGGGGACTATCCAGACACTTCACGATATACTTAGGTCCTGTATTATGGAGTTTAGGGGGAGTTGGGACACGCACCTACCAATAATAGAGTTCGCGTACAGTAACAAGTGTTAGGTCAATATTGGCATGGCCCCTTATGAGGCTCTTTATGGAGAAAATGCAAAACTCCAGTATGTTGGGATGAAGTTGGTGAAAGGAAACTAGTAGGTCTCGAGCTTGTAAAGGTGACAACAGATAACATTCAAGTTATATAAGACAAATTAAGGATAGCTCATGATAGGCAGAAAAGCTATGCGAATAATCAACGTATGGATCTTGAATTTGAAATTGAAGATAGAGTATTTCTCAAGATTTCTCTTTGGAAAGGTGCGCTTAGATTTAGGAAACGCGATAAGGTAAGTCCGCGTCATATAGGATCGTATAAGATCACAAAAAGAATTGGGTCAGTGGTGTATTGATTGAAGCTACTAGATGAGCTCGCGAGGATTCACAATGTCTTCAATGTATCCATGTTTCGTAAGTACCTAGCAAACCCTTCACATGTATTCACTGAACAACTGGTGAACCTAAAGGAAGATTTGACTTTTGAGAAGGAACCTGTACAGATCCTTGATTGTAGAGAACAAGTTTTACGTAATAAGATCATTCCTTTGGTGAAGGTACTGTGGGAGAATCACGCAGTAGAGGAAGCTACACGAGAGCCTGAGCAGCAAATGCATGCATTGTATCCCCACTTGTTTTGAACATGTATGCTTAGTTAAATTTCGAGGACAAAATTTGTATAAGGAGGGGTGATTGTAAAACCTGAAACTTTCCTTTCATTAAATATAAATTTTTATGTTTAGTGAATAGTATTTTTGAATGAATAGTAAAATTTTTTGGGACCCAACCTTGAAATAATGAAAATATCCAAAATAAGTATTAGAGTTTAATGATACTAAAACTGATCGAAAATAAGTCCTATAGGATGGATTTCGGGAGTCATGAAAGTTTAGGACTAAAATGCCCTCTTTGGAAAGTAATGAGTATTAATGATTTTAATCCCATTCAAAAAATTTTAAAGCACCCAATCAATAAGTATTGATCCTGATTAGAGTATTTCATGGCCAATTTGTTGGTAAGACAGTTGCGGAATATTTTCGGAATTTAATTCGGCTAGTTGATGAATTAAATTCAATAAAGGACAATTTGGTCTTTTTACATTTAATGAAGGGTAATTTGGTCATTTTTTATAGTGTTAGTGGAAGAATGAGTCATTAGAAGAAAACCAATAGGAAGGTGAAGTGTGGAATCCATTAAATGAGCATTAAAAACAATAAAGCAAGATCTTTGTCCTCATTTGCACATAAATGTGAGAGATCAAACAAAAGGGAGAAAAGAAGAAAGAAGAAGGGACATTTAACCAAGGAGGGAGAAGAAGAGTGCAACTACCATTTTTCATGGTTTTGGAGCATAAATTGGAGAGATCTTGATCAAGTGGAGGTACTCTTCAAATACCAAGAGATTGGAAGATAAATTGGTATGTTTTCCTAACCTAAATTTCTAGTTTTGGGGCTTTTTAGTGGGATAGATTTATGTAAGATAAATGATGATTTTGACTTGTCATGGAGTAGATAATAATTTTGGAAGCATTTAAGGGATGAATATGATAAGAGAAAGAATTATGTTTAGTGAATGTTTGTATTTGGTTCTCAGATGATCTGAACCAGACATCTTTTTTTACTATAACTTGGCTTACAGACCTCTAAATTGAGTGAGTCTAATTGGAGATGAAACATAAGAAATAGTACTAAAAACTCATAGAAGAGAACCTGACCTAGTTCTGGCTGAATTATATTGTAATTTGAGATTGAAAATGGTGATCTGATGTTGACCCTGTGTTGCAGCAGCTTGTGATGTTTGATGCATGTTTCTTGAATTAGAACTTCAAATGGTCTGATTTTTTAATGATATGGAAACTAGAGACATAGGGGAACAAATGTCTAGAATACCTCAAAGCCTAATTTGAACGTTTGCTATGTGAAAAGTAAGGAACAAATGGAGTTATAGCTTCTGGATATAGGCTATAATTGTGACTCATCATGCATGATCATGATATGGTGAACTAAATTGAGTGAGAAAGTGTTTTTGAAGAAATTGATAAGTTAGAATGGGTATAAATATGATTTTAAGTTACTTTTGACGTTAGAATTGGAAATGGAGAACAATAGGTTAGCTTTTGTTAGTAAACGGAAATACGATTAGCATACATGTTACGCGATTAAATACTAATCTCGAATTCAGTTAAATCAAATTTATAGATTTAATGTCTTATTTCCAAATTTAGAAATAAATGCCTAAGCGAAATGCACTTGTGCAGATAAAGGAAAGTCACATAATGCATAAGTGTGCTTGGCGATAAAGTTACTTAACGGTGAGTGCATTTTAAATGTATTTTATGCAAATGATTTATATTCTATTGTGAAGTGAATATGGATTATAAGTTTTATATGAATGATGCATTATAAATGAATATTGCTAGTATAATGTTATGTTTTTAGTAATATATAAATTGAAGTTTGAAAGTTAAATCTTGTATAATTTAAGTTTATATTGAGATGATGTTATTGGTTGATAAAAAGGAAATGATTTTTAGTCTATGGTATACCGATAGGTTTTATACATATTAATATACCGGTGTATAACAGTTAACCTAGTCCAGGTAAGTGATGTAGAACCAGCTCTGTAACTAGTGGTTGACTAGTTACAGGTAAGCAATATAGAACTAGCTTCATAACTAGTGGTTGACTAGTTATAGGTAAGCGATACAGAACCCACTTCGCAACTACTGATGTATAATAGTTATCCTAGTGCGGGCAAGCGATGTAGAACCAACTTCGTCATTAGTGATTAACCAGTCGCGGGTAAGTGATGCAAAATCAACTCTATGACTTTATGCCGGAGGGTACTATATGGTAAAGAAGTTAGTGATACGCTATATTGTGTAAGAAATTCATGACATTTTTAACGTCACCATTATTTATTTGAAAAGCAATTTGAGAAACTTGATCTTGGGAAGCATATATGTTTTATATTAAATATTGAATTATGCAAATCGAGATGATTTTGTTTTAAGGAGGTTTAAATAGTTAAATATGATTTAAATAGAAATTCTAAAACTCACTGAGCTTGTTTAGCTCACACTCTCTTTTTTGTTTTTTTTAAATGAAACCTCCCAGTATATGAATGTTTTAAAGTTAAATGCAAGTATAGGCAACTCTCTTTCTTGTTTAGCTCACACTCAATAGTAGGGACTTTACCTCAAGACTAGCCAACTTCTCCATGTGCTATTGTGTAGGCATTTTTGCCTTGTAAATATTTTTGGGAACATTTGCTTCTCTATGAATATGTTTTGGACTATATTTTGTGTAAAAAAAGCATGTATATGAATGTTTTAAAGTTAAATGCAAGAATATGTCTGAGTTTATTTTTAAGATTATTGAAGTGATTGTTGAGATTGTTTGTGAATGAACTTAAAGTCCAAAATTTGTAGTGGAGATTTTGAGGTGATTATAGAAGTTTTTTGCACTTTTACAGGGCTTTTGAAAATTTTGGGAAGTTAAAATACAGTCGTTGTGCTATCGAAATTTTTAATAAAAATGATTAAAAAACTCCACTGCTTATCTCTTGTTAATATTAAGTTAAGGCTTTTTGGTAAAAAGGAAAATAGGCTTAGGTCTACGGGAACTTTCCAGCTGGATCAATATCGACTGGAGGGCCACCGTAGGGTGTCGGGCAGGCTGCCTAGTCATTTCAAGATAGAGGCTTGTCACATCAACTGTTTGACCATGTCAAACAACTAGAAATTTTCAATTCACTAAAAAATGGCTGATATGTTATTTACCAGACAAGCTTGAAACCTTTTATTTGAAGAAATATGGAGCCATGTGATAGAAAAAAGATTATATCAAGAGGTTAAACATTTTTTTATCCCTAACTTAATGAGATGGAATAATGAAACGACAACCACAATTTATGACAACAACAAATCAAAGTTTTTACTAGCTAAAATGATCACTGGTGATGAACAACCACTCTTCATTATTAATAGCAAAAACTTCAGGATGTTGATCTCCTCACTCTAACTGACTTTCAAGATCCCAACTTGAAATACTTTGAAGAAAAACATTTTCAAGATATTCGAGGATCAAAAGAAAGAAATATCAATGGCGTTGTCGAGTATTAACAAAAGAGTACCTATTACATCAAACGTGTGGACAACTGACATTCAAATGAAGGATTATATGGTAGTGACAACACACTACATTGATAAGGACTAAACTCTATACCATTGACTACTGAGGTAAATTATATTTTTATTATTTTTATAATTTATTTATTGATTATGTTATAATTGATATTTGTTCATAATATGTTTATTTATGTACCAGCATCGCTTGCAAGTGAAAGAATGACAACTATGTTGGTGGATTGTTTAATAGATTGGAATGTTGACAATAAGTTGTCTACCGTAACTCTCAATAACTTTAGCATGAATGATGTGATGATTGAGAGGTTGAAGAATAAGATACATGTTAGGAGCTTGTTAATTGGTAGGAGGTTATTCCATACATATTATTTTATTGCATATTGTGAATTTGATTATGAAGGATGGGTTATAGGTGATAAAGGAATCAATCAAATTGATCCAGAATAGTGTAGTGTGTTGGAGTGCAACACTGAAAAAAGTTAAAAAATTTTAAAGAAACAACACGATACTGTGCATTCCCTATACAAAGAAGTTGATTTTAGATTATCCTACTAGTTGGAATTCAACATTCAAGATGTTGGAGTTGGCAACAACATATACCGAGGTCTTCAACATGTTAAGACAAAAAGATTCTCAATATACTTGCCTGCCAACAAAAGAGCAATAAAAGTTGACTAAAGCATTTTGTGTAAAGATGTAAATATTTTATAATGCCATTGAGTTGTTTTCAAGAACAAAATATCCAACTTTACACTGTTGTTTTAGTAGTATGTGCAAGATCGAGAAAGTCATATCTAATTAGATCCTTGACTCTAATGAGATGATCCAGGTCATGGCAGAGTAAATGACGAAGAAGCTCAATTATTACTAGTATATGGTCAGGCAAACTTTGGTAGACATTTAAATATTCCATGAGATTTCTTATAGCAGGAAGGAGTTAGACAATTATTTGGACATAAGTGTTGTGATCGAAGTTGAAGGTGTGGAGTTCGACGTATTACTATGGTGGAAAAAATATGAAAGTGTTGTTTCAATCATGCTAGCAATTGCATGAGTTCTCTTAACAATTCTAGTATTTACTGTTGCTTTGGAGTATGCTTTTAGTATTGGTGGTTGGATAATTAATCTTGCTAACATAAAAGTGAATGACGATATTACTAGCATCTTACTAACACATGGTATAATAATGACCCTTTTGTCCTTGCAACAAATATTCTACCTCAACGATACTCTATTGGGTAACAATTGGAAAGTTGTTCAAAAGTTTTAACATCAAAATCTCTTCGATTTTTGTGAAAGGGAAAATGGTCTAATAAGTGAAGATAATGATGAAGTATATTAAGAGATTAAATTTGAGCTAAATAATAATGGATCCCTACAAATAGAAGATGCAAATATATCATCATTCCATATGAGAGATGTTGATCCCAATAGACTAGAAGAAAATGAAGTACAAGCCAATCTTGTCGTAGAAAGAGGTGAAGACTATATCAAGGATGAATTATATGAAAATGATGTTACTTTAGCCGAATATAATAGTGATGAAGAGTCGAATTATAATGTAATTAATGATGATGGTTTTCAAGATCTTGATCATGATAATTGAAGGTAATAAAAGTGTTGTTTATATTGTTTGAAATGTGATCGATTTTTTTCTGCAAGCGCACAGATTCGTTCTAGTAATCACACAGTAAATATTCTAAAGTCGTCTCCCTCAAGGACCAAATTGT
>JAOSBM010000205.1:9813634-9825570 GCA_027568955.1 Erythroxylum tenue
TTCATATCATTTGTAGCTCCATGACTCTAGTTTATCACAAATCAGAAATCATCTCATTTGGAGTTCTACTGATCCCATAATAATCAAAATATTGAAGTATATTCAGTGGGATAACACCAGTTCAGATCCTTTAAGAGCACACTCACTGTACCCGTCCCACTCTTTTCCCTCAATCTTTCCTACTTCATTTTAGAAAGCTTAGATTTTTGGAGGAGATGTAGAGAAAAGTCTTATGAATCCAATGGTTCAAGAATCAAGTCATTTAAAGGTCTAGTGAAGAAGTTATGGCCAAAAGACTCCAACACGTTTATGCCCTCACGTATAATGTACATGTCTCAGTGCGAATGCCATAACGTTTTCTACAGATGTTGGATTGACTTCGTTTTTAGACCATTGGAAAGAGGACTTCGAGATCTATAACTTTCATGCAGACCTCAAAGGCCAATTCTATCGTCTAACTTCAGTATCGTCTCACTTTTGCATCGTTCACTTTTCTTCCTTTCACTTTTCTTCCGTCTGCTTTTCTTCCTTGCACTTTCTATCGTTCACTTTTCTTCCTTTCACTTTTCTTCCGTCTGTTTTCTATCGTCTGCTTTTCTTCCTTTCACTTTCTATCGTTCACTTTTCTTCCTTTCACTTTTCTTCTGTCTGCTTTCCATCGTCTGCTTTTCTTCCTTTCACTTTCTATCGTTCACTTTTCTTCCTTTCACTTTTCTTCCGTCTTCTTTCTATCGTCTGCTTTTCTTCCTTTCACTTTCTATTGTTCACTTTTCTTCCTTTCACTTTTCTTCCGTCTGCTTTCCATCGTCTGCTTTTTTTCCTTTCACTTTTCTTCCGTCTACTTTCTATCGTTCACTTTTCTTCCTTTCACTTTCTATCGTTCACTTTTCTTCCGTCTGCTTTCTATCGTCTGCTTTTCTTCGTCTCATTTTTGCTCCAGAACATCTCCATTTATATGAATCATAACTTTTGACTCCGATATCCAAAATTTTCATATTATATATCGTTGAAAAAATAAAAGAAAGCTCTACAACTTTCCAGAAGGTAACTTTGCTAAAATATATTTATATCAATCCCAATTTTTCCCCTTTATGTTTAAAAAGTCCATTCCTTCTTTATGTTTAAAGCCTTTAATCATAAGTCTTGCCTTAAACCTCTCAATGGTTCCTTCAGGTCTCAATTTCCTTTTGAAAATTCACTTACACTACAAAGGCTTACACCTTTATGGTAGATCAACTAAAAACCCAAGTTTTATTATACTTGATTGACTCTAACTCGCTATCTATGACTCCCTTCCAAAAGGTAGCATCCACGGATCTCATTAATTCCTTATAAGTTTTGAGATCCTTCTCAATAATATAAGTCACCACAAAAATTTCATATATCTCCTCAAGTTTTTTCACCACAAAGGAAGTAATAAAGTCAGGTAAACTAAGGAAATCAACATTGCATTCAATATATCCTTAAGTGTTCGAATTTTCCTCTCGTCTATTTCATTTTGTGCAGGTGTATAAGGGGCTATAAACTCATGAATAATCCTAACTTTTTCACAATAATCAGCAAGAAATCAGTACTACACTCACCACCTTGATCAGATCTTAATATCTTAATTTTCCTTTGTAATTGGTTTTTAACCTCAGCTTTGTATTTCATAAACATTTCCTCTGCATCACTTTTATTTTTCAATAAGTAAACCTTAGTAAATCTAGAATAATCATCCAAAAAAGTAATATAATATCTCATGCCTCCTTTACTCACACAGTTCTTAAAATCACCCAAATCTGGGTGCAACAAGTTCAACAATTGTGACTCTCTTTCGGTTACAGACTTAAAAGGTTTCTTAGAGTGTTTAACCTTAACACAAATTTGACATTTTCCCATTTCATTAGTGATTTGGTTAGGAAACAAGTTTAAGCTTTGCATCCTTTTAATTGATCTCACATTCACATGTCCAAGGCTAGAGTGTTAGAGGTTTAGAGACCCAATAATATAAGCAAAAGAAGTAGAAGCATTCATTTCAACGTCAAGTACAAACAAGCCCCCATTACAAATTCCTTTACGAACAAAGTTCTCATTCTTAGTAAGAATTAGCTTATCAGAATCAAAAGTAAGTTTAACACAACCTTGTTAAGTAATGTTCTAGAAATCAAGTTTCTACGAACATCAGGGACAAATAAAACATTTTTTAAAGCCAAAACTTTTCTAAAAGTGAGTTTGAGAGTGACAATCCTAACTCCTTAGACAGGAACACTGCTAGAGTTGCCCATGTATACAAATTCACCATTAGCATCATCATTTAACTCTTTAAATAGGTCTTTGTTGGTGCAGATGTGGCGAGTGGCTCCTTTATTAATGATCCAATCAACCAAGTTTTTAGCAAGGTTGACTTCGGACACCACAACAGTAATGATCTCCTAGTCATCATCATCAGCTTCGACCATATTATCTTGAGGTTTACAAAAGCTCTTCTGGTGACCCTGTTGGTACACTTCTAATTTCCTTTCCCGAATTGTCATGGTTTTTGTCCTCGATCCTTCTTCTCATGTTTGATTCTAGCTTAGCAAAAAACAACAAAATGGCCTAGCTTGTGGCACCACCAACAGTCATCATCAATCCTTTTGTGCTTAAACTAACCATGTTTGTTGTTGAAGGACTTGATTTTTTTCCACCATTCTTATTAAAGTTACTTACATTTTTGTGTTCTATCACATTAGCCTTAACAATATAAACAAGGGTGACTGATTTGGCCTTATCTTGTGTATGGTTGGCATCCTCAATCTTTATATGCTCGATCAATTCCTGTAGCTTCATGTCCTTCTTCTTATGCTTCAACTGGTTTTTACATTCATTCCATGAGGTAGGTAGTTTCTCAATAAGGGCATTAGGTTGAAACATCTCACACATGTTCATACCCTCAGCAAGGATTTCACTAACTAGGTTTTCATACTCATGAATTGATCCATAATGGGCTTATCATCAACAACAGTAAACTTTAACTACCTAGCAATTGCATATTTCTTTGTATCGACATCATTAGTTCCACATTTAACTTCTAAGGCATCTGAAATTTCCTTGGCAGTTTTGTACTTACAATAGATATCAAATAACATGTTTATCATATGGTTGAGCAAGACTCCCTTAACAATATGATTATCCTCAGTTGTCTTAGGATCGGTATTGTCACTAGAAATATATTGGAATAGTACATAATAAATTTTGTATTGATGAAAGTAAAATAGAATTTCTCAAAACATCGTTTAAAATTTCTCCTATTTAGAGGCTCTAATATAGTTAGGTTAGGTATAATTCTCTAGTTATGGTGGCAGGGGCAGAACTTATGAGGGGAACAATAAGGGTAGAACCTACATTCGTCTCATTCACAGACGACATAATGAATCCAAAAACTATAGCAAGAATAAACGGTATTCCAACTAACGAAGTAGTAAGAGCAGAACAATATTGCAACTTATACCGAAATAAACATGCAGCAACATAGTATACCTACTTATACCAAAATTAACACACATCAGTAAAAATGTAACAATTTTCGACTTAGATTGTAAGTGAAATAACGAAATAGCACCAACTAAAAATAAATTGGAACAACTTAACTGAATTCAAGGCATCGTGAAACCACAACCCTAAGTTAGAAATTTTCCCTCTACAGTGCAGCAGGATAACGGATCTGACCCCATGGTTAACGCCTTCTTCACCAAGTTCGGTGCACTCTAAAGGGCAGAGTAGGGTTTGTGTCCAAGAAATATTAAAAACAATCAAAGCAAAATAGAATAGATAAGAATGTGCGTAAAAGGGTCTGTTTGTGGAGTGTTGTATGGAGAGAATGAAAAGATGCAAACAACGGGGAGTAAAGAGAAAAGAGAGCAGATGCATGCCTCATATATATAGGAGGAGAGATTTATACGTTGACAATGACAATAAAGACATTAAAGTAGAAGGGAAAGTTAATAACGTTATAAACGTGAGAGATGTCAATGGATTGGATGGCCCGCAGGCTGGCTCGACCCGTCCTTTTTTTATAAAAACATCTTTTTTATTGTTTCACTCGGCCACAGGCCAGCTCGACCCGACACGTGCTCAGTTTGACCTCAGCTCGTGGTTCGATCAACAGCGCCAAATCGGGCCGGGCCGGGCCAAAATTGTCAAGTCTAAAGAATGTTGGCCATAATTACGAGAATAAGCTAATGAACGTTACAAAAATTTTATGTCACACATGAAACGTCGTGCCACAACCCAACCAAGCCGGGGGATGCAGGCACGCGCGCATGTTTATTATCCATATACTCCTCAAGCGACTTGATTCAAAGTCTCATAAAAAATATAGTATATCAACTAGATGAAAGTCCCTCACTCTTTTAATGTGGGACACAATCCAAAGAAAAAAATAGAGGTGGTTCAAGTTTTGAAACAACAACTACAGTATGCCCTGTCTCAGTGCATGAACGGGATTTGGTATCGTGGGAACAAAACAAACATGATGGTTTGAACAGGAGATGGTTCTGCCAACAAACTTGAGTCCCGCGCTCCCTGTCGGAGATCAAGTACAAGGGAGCCTACGTCAATGGGAGAATTCTTGTCGAATCTTCTTGTTCTCCTGCTTCTCAAAGCGTAAAAGTTGGACTTGGATTGAGAGGATAAGACTTAAAGAACAGGTAAAAAGCGACTTATCTTGTCCTTTTTTTATTTATATAACCATTAATGTATCTAAAGAGAAGAAAGGGAAAGAGCGAACGTTTCTGACCATCTGTAACAAATTATTAGTCAGTGTTTAACATGAGCAAAAATAAAAGGGAGACATAAGCATTCGAATGTGACGCTTTTGTGGTTGGTTGTACCATTTATATTGAACGCGATTCATCAAGTCTAATGTGTCTTTATGCGTCGTAAGTCCAATTTCAAAAAAATTATTTAAGCTGCCATTGTTTTAACTTAAAAACTTTTTTTATGTTGAATGGAACTTTACCGTAAGTCGTTATCATAATTTCAAGTCGGATATAATAATCATTTCCTCCTATTAAGGCACTAAAAATCAAATTGTGATGTTAAATCCTTCTTGGAGACAACGGCAACAGCTTTTGTTAGTTAGAATTAGAATGTCATTTGCATATTCTAATAATATTCCTTCGGTATCCAAAATGCGTTAATTTTGAGTGAAAAAAAAAAAAGAGGACGGAGTGCATGGCGGCGTCACAGAAACGGCCATCTAAAACTGTTGCCACGTCGATATTTCTTATTATCTTCAACTCATTTTTTTAATTAAAAAATGCATTTAGATTTTAGGATCAGCTGATGACAAGGTGGTGAGTGATGACAGCACTGATACAGCTGTATGGGCTCCTCCTCCTCCTATGCCCTGTTCCATTCCTCCTTTCCGTTTTATCGCCAATTTATCGTCGCAATTTAAAAGCATGACATTATATTAATAATTATTTATACATCAATTTTAGTATTTATTACATACAGTGCTGCGTTTAGCTACAGCAGTTTGCCGAGATAAGCTCAAAACAAAACTTCACATTACATAACAATTACGAGAACTCGTGCATGTCAGTTATCGTTCTCTTTTGGTACAGTTATTTTTATCAATTTCCACAAAAAAAAAAAAAACAGCTTATAACAGATGTAGAGAGTGGCCGATTCTTGATACGTATAAAACTAGTTGGTTTTAGTTAAAGCATAGATGTTCCCCAAGCTCTCTGTCTCTCTATGCGACGTACATTTCCAGCTCAATCCTTTGGATCTACTCGCTAAACCAAATACAGCATCAATAAAAAAGTGAAACCAAACTTTTTTCTCTTCTTCTACAGATATTTAGAGAGGGAAAGAAACTGAGTTGGGATATGGATCCTTGCCCGTTCTTTTGCTTAACCGTCGAATCACTTGCTCTGAAACTGCCGTTGGCCACCAGACCCGCCGGCTCCGGCGTGCACCCCTCGGCTACTCCATGTTTCTGCAAATTAAGTATCAAAGGCTTTCCTTCTCAAACTGCCCTTTTACCTCTGTGTTCCAACAGTGGTGATTCTGCTCCTGAATCTGCAACTTCCGTTGCCGGCTTCCACCTCGACGCCACAGCCCTCCGTCGTCTCTCCGGCAAGTCCATCACGCTTCATATTTCTGTGTACACCGGCAGGATGGGAAGTACTTGTGGAGTGAGCAGGGGTAAGCTGCTTGGTCGGGTTGGGGTCAACGTTAATTTGGAGAATGCCGAGGCGGGGTCGCTTGTGTTTCAAAATGGATGGTTGAAGCTTGGGGGTAAACAGGATAAGCCGGCGGCTCGGCTCCACGTTTTGGTGCGTTCTGTACAGGACCCACGTTTCGTCTTCCAGTTCGGTGGTGAACCGGAGTGTAGCCCAGTGGTCTTCCAGATTCAAGGGAATATACGCCAGCCTGTTTTCAGTTGCAAGTTTACGGCGGAAAGGAACTTAAGAACTCGGTAAAAAGTTTCACCCTTTTTTACATGGGTAATTTACTAATTTTATTGTAGTGGGAATTTTGATTATATTCCTTGGTTGGTTTAGTTCAGTTTTCTTATTCAGTATGTAGTTAATCATGATTAGATGGTTAAATGAAGTGATTAGTGGTTTCTTTCCCACTCAATAATTGTGCTATCTTGACAAGTATAACTGTAGCCATGTGGAGTGTCGATTACTTTGATAGGTGTGGGAGTTGTTACCAACTATCACGTTCCTGATTTCCTACTGTCCTGTTGCCATTTTCAATTTTTATTAACATTGACCCTCAATTATCCACAGCTTCTCTCTTACCTTATCTGGAGACTAGAGGAAATTCGACTTTTATCTATCTCATAATGGCAATATTCTTTGTAAGTTTATTCTTTAGGACCAGGGGTGAATTAATTAGGGCGTCAAATAATTATGTTGCACATGTTTGAGAAAGATTGCCATATTGAACACGATAATGATCATAATGTATTATTACATGGTGGTTTCGTTACTAGTTGGGTCAAAGAGTTCTGTTCTACGCATAACCTGATCTCATGTGCACATATTTGCTCGGAATCTTAGCGTACTTAAGCTCATTGTCAATATTCCTGTTTGACTATTCCATGTTACCTGCTTTTTACCTTTCAGTTTCCACTGTAAATCAGGTCCCTCCCGTCGGATTTCAATCGAAAGCAAAACAGAGGGTGGTCGAGAACTTTTTCCGGTGATAAAGAAAGAGCAGGAAGGGAACGTAAGGGATGGATGATCATGATATACGATCTCTCTGGCTCTCCTGTTGCAGCTGCTTCCATGGTCACCCCATTTGTCCCTTCACCAGGATCAGATCGCGTATCCCGATCCAACCCCGGTTCGTGGCTAATCCTCCGGCCTCATGGATTCTCTGTCAGCAGCTGGAAACCATGGGGTCGCCTGGAGGCATGGCGAGAGAGAGGCCCTATGGATAGCTTGGGCTACAAATTCGAGCTCGTCATGAACAATGGACCCAACACCGGAATCCCCATTGCTGAAGGCACAATGAGTGTCAGGAAAGGTGGAAAGTTCTGCATTGATAGTAGGATTATGAGGGACTCTGCGTTGAGTTCGCTATCACCGGTAAAGGGTTTTGTAATGTGCTCAACGGTGGAAGGTGAAGGCAAAGTAAGCAAGCCAGTGGTGCAAATAGGGATACAGCATGTAACTTGCATGGCTGATGCAGCCCTTTTTGTGGCGCTTTCAGCTGCCATTGATCTTAGCGTGGATGCTTGCAAGCTCTTCTCCGCCAAACTCAGAAAAGAACTTTGCCATGACGAAGACGACAAGCTTGCTTAGGACCTGCCCGTTTCCATTTCTCATCCTGCCATTGCCATGACAACCAGTAAGTTCTAGCTCATTGACGGACTCAATAACTGTTGGTTTGAGCAATGCCTTTTTTGCTTTCTTAATGATTTTGCTTTTTTCCTCCTTCTGGGAGCAAGCCTCGTTAATCGGTTGTTGATTTTTGTAGTTACTTTGATTGTTTTGCTGGGTTTGTACTTTGCTGCAGACATAAATAGTAGAGAAATCTTTGTGTGTACAATAGTGATGAAAAAGTGTACAGTTGAAAGAAAAAAGCTAGTGGTTCTTTAAAATTGAAATATTTGCCTTTTTTTATAATGTTTTTGCACTTTCTATCTTAATGTTACAAATGATACCATTCATGTCACATATTTGAATACTATATCGTACGAAAGTACCTGTTCTATTAGCCAAAAATTGGTACCAAGCAAAACAGTATCATATCGAAACTTCGTACCGATAATTTAATTTTTTTAAAAACTCTAAGAGTAAATTGACTAAAGTTAAAATTTTTCTTATATAAAATAATAATTACCCGTAAAAAGGAATAAGATAAAATTCTCTACAATTTATTTAATAAATAGTAGAGAAACAAAAAATATTAAATAATTTTTATGTAATTAGACTTATACAAAATGGTTGTAAATTATATAGCTAAATATATTAGTTTAACATAATTTAAATATTTTTAATAAATATTTTTAAACTTATATATTTCATATTGTAATCTATATATTTTTAAGTGTATACATGTGAAAAATATTATAATTTTTGAAATATATAAACGTAACATTTAAAATTAAATTCACTTATTATAAATGCATATTTTTACTTTGTATTATTCTTAATTTTATATTTATACGAGAGTTAAACAATCTTTTTCATCTTAATTTATGAGAAATATGTGAAATAATATTAATAAAAATAAAAATATTTATTACATCAAATTTATATTATTATGATTTTTGAGATAGGATTGAAATAAAGAAAAAAATTATATAACCTAATATAATGAAAGACTATTTTGCAATTTTATAAATTTAGAGACTATTTGTAATTTTTTAAAAAATATATCTAAAATGGTACCCGATATTGAATGGTATCGATATCGTACTGTACCATAACTAAATCTGATACCAAGTTCAATATAGAATTCTTATCATTGAATTTCATGTTGCTTACCTAGAGATTTGCTTTAATAATCTAATATTTTGCAGTTTTTTAATCACTTTTGTATTATTTGGATAATCGAGTAATCTTAGAGTTGTCTAGGAACTTATTATGCTTGTCTTCAATGGCTAGTGTTGAGTATTAGGTAAGAGTAGGGGCATTGAAGTTTGATGATAAGGAAAAGGGCTAGCCTTTTTGGGTCTAGGAGAAGAGAAAATGTTGATAGATTGCAGATAAATTCTTGGAAAATTAGGACTCTTGTAGGGAAGTCATTGGAATTGGTAGATATTTTAATCAAATATAAAATTCATATAGCGTGCATCTACGAGACAAAGTAGAAATGAGCTAAAGTGAAAGAGATCAATAGGTTCAAATTTTGGTATTCAGGGGGTTCGAGGCATCTGAATGGGGTAGGTATCTTAGTTGTCAAAGAACTTAGACATCATGTTATAGGGGTAAAGGGAGCTAATGATATGATTTTATCCATAAAGGTTGTGGTAAAAGGTGTTGTTTTCATTATGGTGTGTGCTTATGCACCCCAAGTAGGGTTAGACAAACAACTTAAGTTTAAATTCTAGAAATTGATAGATGGGGTGACTTAGCAAATTTCCTTTGATGTGAAAGTTATTTTAGAAGGAGGCTTCAATGGATATATAGGGGCAACCTTAGACAGATGTTTATAGGCTCATAGGAGTTTTGGGTACATAGATAAAAATGCAGGTGGGACTACTTTGTTGGACTTTGTAGTAGCGTTTAAGTTGGTGGTAGATAACTAATTTTTTAAGGAAAATGAGGAGTACCTAGTAACTTTTAAGAGCATAATCACGAAGACTCAAATTGACTATTTTCTTGTAAAGCCGAGTGATCGACCTAGTTGCAAGGATTGTAAGGTGATACCTAGCGCTTGCTTGTAAACTCATCATAGATTGTGCGTTATAGATCTTATAATTAAAGGTAAGAGAAAGAAGAGAAGTCCTCAAAGGTGTACTAGAGTCAGATAGTGTAACTTAAAAGGGGATGCGATAGAACAACTTAAGGATAGAGTAACATATGGAGAAGAATAAAAATTATAAGGAGATGCTAACTAAATATCAGAGAGAGTAGCAACTCGTTTAAGGCATGTAGCTAAAGAGTTCTTGGGTGTTTCTAAAGGGCCTAGGGTAGTAAGATAGAGTCTTAGTGGTGGAATAAAGCTATAAAAGATCATGCTAAGATAAAAAAGATTGATTATAAAGTTCTAGTGGACAACACCACAGAGGTAGAGAGGGTTGTTAATAAAGAAAGTTACAAAGTAGTAAAGAAAAAGGTGAAAAAGATAGTATCAAAAGCTAGACACATAACTTACGAGAAATTATATCAACAATTGGAAAATAATATGGGAAAATTATATATTTAAGCTACCAAGAGCTAAGAAACAGAAAGTGAGAGACTTGAATCAAGTTCGTTGTGTAAAAGATAAAATAAGGCGGGTTCTTACTGGAAATGATATTAAGAGAAGATGACATAGATATTTCTATGGCCTTTTTAATGAAGGCGTTTCTTTACGTGATCTTAACAAATTTGAGAGGTATTGTTGGACGCCGCTTGATTCCAGAATCCAACTCTTGCTCTGATACCACAATTGTTAGACCCCGCTTGCTTCCAGAACCCAACGCTTGCTCTGATACCACATATGTTGGATCCCGTTTCCGAAACTTAACTCTTGCGGACTCATACATCTGTTGGACTCTGCTTGAATTTAAAGTCCAACACTTGCTTTGATATCACTTGTGTTGGGTCCAAATTTCGGAATCCAACCTCTTGCACAAAAAAGAAACCTTGAGCGTGGTTCCTTGTAATCTCTTTAACCATCATCGGTTCATCTTCTTGCTCATAACATCCCAAAAATTTGCTCACAATTTGTTCAATGGCGTGCCATAAAAAATAGTCACTATGTTTGAACTCATTTCTCCTGTTTGCGAACAAAATTTGAAAATCTTCAAATCAGAATTTCAATTTGACTTCTTCATATAAATCATAGCTCCAAGTCTCTTGTTTGTTTTGAACAAGAATCATCTCAATTGGAGCTCTACAGCTCAAGATATCCTTAAAAAGCTAAAGGGTGTTCAAACCCTAATCATGCTCTCCCAACCGGCCTCTCACTTACTTTTATGCAAACTTTCTCAAATCAACTCCAAATGGTACAAATTTTCATTGAAAGCTAGATACATGTCTTAGGAATCCATTGGTCCAAGAATCACTCCATTTCGAGGTCGGATGAGGGAGTTATGCCCAAAAGAATAGACCATGTTTATACCTTAAAGCGATTTGTACCTCTCTTGGCGCGAATGCCATAACTTTCACCAAAAATGTCGGATTGATTTTGTGTTTGGACCATTAGAAAGAAGACATCTAGACCTACAACTTTCATGAAGACCACAAAGTCCGATTCTACCTCTAAAAGTGTCAAAAATCACCATCTGCTCCTTGAATGTTCATGTCTGTTTAACGGACATGTATCGGGATAAGGAGCCCAAAATGACCCAAGAAGGTCCGTTAAACGGACATCCATGTCCGTTTAACGTACATAGACTAGGCAAGGGTGTTTTTACACCCGAGAAGGTCCGTTTAACGGACCTTATGTCCGTTAAACGGACATTGGGGCTCCCCAAAGTCCTCCAAACCCTCTTTTATGCTTCCTACATCCAATCTAACATCATAAACACTTATAATCTTCCCAAATTCAACTCTTCTAGTGCAAATTCACTTCATAATAACTCAAACACCAAACTTATTTCATCAAACTCTCAATTCTTGATCCATTTGGTCCATCAAAACCACAAATCCCTATCATTTATCAAAGCTATCCCAAACACAAACCATATACAACATCCTAACTTGTAACACTCATATATCTTCATTCCGATGTCCAAAAATTACAAACTTTATAGCGTCGGAAAGCTAAAACGATCATCTACAACTTCTATGAAG
>JAOSBM010000205.1:9880451-9891976 GCA_027568955.1 Erythroxylum tenue
CTAATTGCTACTTATGGTTACCGAAATTGAACGTCAGATTTCGTTAACCTAGCGGTTGAACCAATTAATCTCTAGTAACGCTCCTAGAAACCAACGAATCCAATTAAAAAGACAGATCTGAAAATACCCAATATTCATCAACAATTATGAAAAAGAATCTGAATTATCTCACCATCATAACATGTAACATGGATCCCTCAACCAAGATAAGAAAACTAGCTACTCATACTTGAATTGAAATCAAAGAAATAACAAAAGAATTAGTCTCCATAACTAGTCTTTTAATGGAAGTAATGATAACTCCTATTGGAAATCTGCAGAAAATAAAAGCAAGAAGATAGGATGTGCGGCAACCCTTTTAATCCTAAAGCCTATGATAATCCTACTTGTGAACAAGAAAACCAACAATAGATGAATATGCGGCAACCTTCCTCCAATAGCCTACCTAGATACTACCTAATTAATGCAGAAAACAAGAAGTGGAGATGCGGCCGCCAAGAAGAAAACGATAACCTAAACCTAACCTAATCTACGACTCCTTCCATCTCCCCTAATACATATATATATATATGTGACAACCACTCCCTCTCCTAATTGATGTGAATCTCTTCATTATCTCCTCATGATTTTGTCTCCTCATGATTTTGTCCAGATTAGGTGGTCTTCTAATTTAGGTGGGAGACTTCTTGAAAAGAGGCCAAGAGGATCTTGAAAGATTGTGTTTCAATTGGAAACCAATTCTGAAAAATCTGCAGATTTATGATTCCGTCCTTAGACGTGCCACGTCTAATCTCTAAATTTCGGCCAGATTGGGGATTTCAAATTTTTTTCCTTCTTTTGGGCCTTTTTGGTCCTTTTTCGTCCTTAGAGTGTTGAAAACCATCTGTAAACAATTATAGGACAATTCCATTAATTTCGGATAATAATTTCCACACCTTAACAATAATTACGCCCAAAATATTTGTAATTTAAATGACTTAACAAAAGATAACAACCTAATTTTGAGAATTAGATTTAGAGATACAGAAGTTGTTTATCTATTCTAGTTCAAGTACACGGATAATGTACTAAAGGTATTTAATATCTGAGATATCTTATACGTATAAAGTATCAAGAATATCCATTATTTTATGTATGAGTTTATATTTGAGTTCAAAGGTTAATAGATATTAACTTAAGAATTAAATCCTAATTAAGGTATACTTTATTTATAATAATATTATTTTGAGTTGCAAATGTCCAATGTAGCATTAATTGCTAATGAAGCCAAAATACTTTTTTTATTTAATAGAAATGATTAATTGGATTAAGAAGTTCTTTAATGCACTTCGTATAATCCCTTGCATTGTTTAAAACAGCAATATACTATAAGACATTAGAGTCATTGAACATGCAAAAGGAACTAATATCTCATCAAAGATTTAAATATGCATTTAGGTAGTTTCTCTTAATTATAATGAAAGTTACAGGTTTAAGATTTAGGTAGTTTCTCTTATTTATGATGAAAGTTACAGGTTCAAGCGAGTTGTCACTATAGAAAATTTAGTATAATTCTCTCCCCAAACCACCATACTAATAGTAGCATGATTGTTATATAGTGACATGATATAAGATACTTAAAAATAGGCTTGATTAATGCTTTATTATATAATCTTTTCTTTTGAAAAATAAAAAACATAGTTATTGTAGTAATTTCATGTTGATCAATTATTTATGTAGACTTTGGTACAATGTACAGTAATGTATGATTTCCCAACATACATTTAATGATTTTTGACGTAACTTCAGTTTGATATATTATTTTTGTGGACTTTGGTACAACGTAGTACTACAATCATAACCATTTGTGGTACTATCTCGGTCTATAAGTTCATTTTCTTTCACATGGTTAGCCATTCACGACAAGTAAGGGAATCTGGTGAAATATGCATGAGAATAATATGTTGCATTTAATGACGTTTAAGTAATTTTGTCAAAATTTTTGCTTTATAATTAAATAGTTTACTTATTTTTAAGTAAGTCTAAGATCATGTTTGATAATCAACAAATTGAATTAGCTGTCAACCGATTCTATTAGGGGTAGCTAACAATTGATTATATCAGCTGATTTGATCAACAAATAATATTAGTTAGTTATTAAAGATATTTGGTAAAATTAGTTGTTTAAGTATAAAATAACTTATGAGGGCATGACTTAAAAAAATTTATAAGGTCATAATTAGATATTTAATTTTACAAAATTAAGTTTTTAACTCTAATAAAAAAACATATAACAATTTTAAAAATTGTCACCGTATTATATTTTTGTTTTTTGTAACCAGAAAACTTATTTCATTAGTACAACAATACTCCCACGTTTTATAACTAAAAAACTCACTTCATTGTAAAAAATGTTATCACTGTAGAATAAATGATGATTTTTAGATATGCATGATTTTTAGTTTAAATTATCTATAATATCATTATACATAATTAGCATAATTCAAAAATTATGTAAGTACCATATCATAAAAGTATAAGAAAGCCATAAGTACTCCAATAAACTAATTAGAAATATATAAGAACTAGTGGAGGAAGAAGTTTAGAAGGGTAGTTATCAGCTGTTCCTTTTGATGATGAGCATTAAATTATTTTAGACTCGCGGTTCATGCTAAGCTTAAATGGTATAATTGATTTTTTACCTATTAATTTTTAGTTAAATATTTTAAATGCTCTTCTTATAAAACTTTTTTAAATTTAACTTGTTAAGGTTAAATAAGTTAACCAATCAGTTATTTACTAAATACATTCATTAGCCTTTTAAAATAATCAAACAACTAATTTATATCAATCAAACTGAAAATTTTATCAAGGGAGCTCCAAGTTAACTGTCTGACAGATGCTATCAGATTAAAAAGACGTGGGGTGATTTGTTCCACTTCCAGAACCGGACCTGACTAACTGCTCAATTATTGTGTTAGATGCATGAGGGTACAACATTGTGTTTTTGTGGACATCACGTGCTATATATTCATGACAAGACGGACAAAGGCATTCATATGGAAACGTGTCATTAATGTTGTTAGCTGCATCCAGCAAAGGTCGCGCTGGAAGAGATGTCCATTCGCCAGTTTTCATAAATCATCAGAAGATACGTCTTTTCTAACATATTTATTAACATAACGTTGCTCCAACTAATACACCTTTTTCTAATTTTGTGATCAAATAATAAATAATGAATCTAATTTATTCTAACAATTATGTAATTTTTTCTTTTATCAGACATATTGGAGTAAACCATAATGATTTTTTACGTAATTTCAGGTTGATAAATTATTTCTGTGCACTTTGGTACAACGTAGTACTGCAATCATGGCCATTCGTCGTACTATCTCGGTCTGTAATTTCATTTTCTTTCACGTGGTTAGCCATTCACGACGACTGAGAGAATCTAGTGAAATATGCGTGAGAATAATACGTTGCATTTAATGACTTTTAAGTAAATTTGTCAAAAATTTTACTTTAAAATTAAATAGCATACTTATTTTTAAGTAAGTTAAGTCCCTGTTTGATAATCAGCAGGTTAAATTAGCTATAGTTGATAGCTGATTCTATTAGCGGTAGTTAACAGTTAATTATATCAATTGATTTGACCAACGAATAACATCAGCTATTTATTAAAAATTTTGATAAAATTAGTTGTTTAAGTATAAAATAACTTATAAGGGCATGACTTAAAAAAATGATAAGAGCATAATTAGATATTTAATTATATAAAAATTAATTTTTTAACTTTAATAAAAAGCATAATATTTTAAAAAATTTTGTCACCACAACATATTTTTATTTTTTGTACCAGAAAACTTATTTAATTAGTAAAACAATATTCCCAAGTTTTGTAACTAAAAAACTCACATCATTGTAAAAAAGTTTATCACTGTAAAATACATGTTGATTTTTAGTTATGCATGATTTTTTTTTTAAATTATCCATAATATTATTATAGCGTAATTAGCATAATTCAAAAATTATGAAAGTACCATATCATACAAGTATAAGAAAGCCATAAATACTCCAATAAACTAATTAGAAATATATAAGAACTAGTAGAGGAGGAAGTTTTGAAGGGCAGTTATCAGTTGTTCCTTTTCATGACGAGCATTAAATTATTTTAGACTCTCAATGATTCATGCTAAGTTTAGAGGGTATAATTAATTTTTTACTTATTAATTATTAGTTGAGTATTTCAAAGCCTCTTTTTATAGAGCTCTCGTAAATTTAACTTATTGAAGTTAAATAAATTAATTAATCAGTCATTCACTAAATACATTCATTGACTTTTTAAAATAATCAAACAACAAATTTATGTCAATCAACTAAAAAATTTATCAAACGAGCCCTAAGTTAACTGTCTGACAGGTGCTATTAGATTAAAAAAGCGCGGGGTGATTTGTTCCACTTCCAGAACCGGACCTGACTAACTGGTCAATTATTGTGTTGGGTGTATTGAGGGTACAACATTGTGTTTTTGTGGACATCACGTGCTATATATTCATGACAAGACGGACAAAGGCATTCATATGGAAACGTGTCATTAATGTTGTCAGCTGCGTCCAGCAAAGGTCACGCTGGAAGAGGTGTCCATTCGCCAGATCTCATAAATCATCAGAAGACACATCTTTTCTAACAAATTTATTAAATAACATAACGTTACTCAAACTAATACCCTTTTTCTAATTTTATGATCAAATATTAAATAATGAATCTAATTTATTCTAACAATTATGTAATTTTTTCTTTTATCGTATCTAAAATTTTTTTAGGGGAAAAGTTTATCAGACAGATTGGAGTAAACTATAATGAAATATCATTTTAAAAAAGATTTTAACATTAAAATTTATATATATTTAAGGTATAATATAGATCTTTGTTGACTTTATACGTATAACAAATACGCTTGATTACTAGTGGGGAAAGTACCCATAGTATTTACGACCTTTCATGGCCTGAAGCTTATATGTGGCCACAAATGAACTCGAAATTTAGGTAGAGAAAGCTATCTTTTCCTAATAATTTAGGAAAGATCGAAACTTAGTATAGCTATCCTATTAAGTTTTCGGCTATATGTTTGAATTGTAAAATTTATTCTTTTTAGACCAATAAACAAAGTTATAATTGAATGAGATATTTCCCTTGAATCAAATTCAATTAAAATTAAAATTCTCACTCTTTATATTCAGATGATTTATTTTTATTCTTTGTTAGTTTTAGTTTATTCGTTAATTAATTATAAACCTCCATTTTATTTTGTCAATTGAAATTAAGAAACTAGTTTTTAGTTTTATTAGGATTCGACCTGGTTTCATCATTACTATAAGAAGCTAGTGAATTGGAATTAATTTTTAGGGCTTTGAGAACCCAATCATTAAATCTAAGTAGAAATTAAACATTTAGAATGCTAAACCACTTCGTTGAAATCGATGCGGTGAGATCTAATTTTTTTTTATTATCTATGAATACCTCCACAACTAAACTTCATAATAGTAGATTTGTGTAAGGAGCAAAATGCAATATGAGATACCATATGATGTAATATTTATTTCTTTTATAGCTAAGCCTAGTACTACAACTCATCTTCAAAAGTTTTTATTAAATCAAGTAGTAAGATTTCATATTAGATATGAAATGTAAGACTTATAAAATAATAATTTTGGGATGTGATGCTTAGTAGAAACATGTATTCCAATAATTTTGGAACTAAATTAGATAATAGAATTTTATACGATATCCAAATGGTTGGATATAATCTTACAAGCCCATTGAACAAATTGTTTGCTTCAATATATACTTATAAGAGAATAGTTCACAAGATGAGTAGTAAGAGTAAGATAAAATTTGAATAAGTTCAAATCTCATGATAATACATCTAATTGGAACTAGTGTTATATTTAATGTATAGTTAAAAGGCGACGAGACATTTAAAGATTTACTTTCATAATGAATTCAAAAAATTTGTCTTGGAGATGATTAAGAATTTATCATATATACAAGAAGGTTCATGGAAGTATACTTGTCCTCTTCAGTAGAAGTATGTAAAGACATGTTGCTTAAAGAGAGAACAATAATTTGTTTGTTCAATTGTTGAAAATATACTTGTCTAAGAACAACTCCTATTGGATATGCAAAGATAACAACTTAATTTTAAGAAATAGATCTATAGATACGGAAGTTGTTTATCTATTTTAGTTCAAGTACACGGATAATATACTAAAGGTATTTAGTATTTAAGATATCTTATACATATAAAGTATCAAGAATATCCATTAGTTTATGTATGAGTTTATATTTGAGTTCAAAGTTTCATAGATATTAGCTTCAAAATTAAATGCTAATTAACTTTATTTATAATAATATTATTTTGAGTTGCAAATGTCCAATGTAGAATTAATTGCTAACGAAGCCAAAATACTTTTTTTATTTAATAGAAATGATTAATCGAATAAAGAAGTTCTTTAATGCACTTCGTATAATCCCTTGCATTGTTTAAAATAGTAACATGCTATAAGACATTAGAGTCATTGAGCATGCAAAAGAAACTAATATCTCATCAAAGATTTAAATATGCATTTAAGTAGTTTCTCTTAATTACGATGAAAGTTACAAGTTCAAGCAAGTTGTCACTATAGAGAATTTAGAAACGTAGCGATGTGATTCAAAATGTTAATAGCTAACATCTTAACTGAGATATGTTGAAAATGTTTCAATATTGTCATATATGGGCCTTTTTTATGAGAGCAAAAAGAAAAACTTACAAAACACGACAGTGATAAAAGCATGGATGAGATTGATGGTTTATTCTGGCTTGCTATATTTTATGCTAATTATGACATGAGTTTGTTGCAAGTTAATGCATATTCATCTTTTGCAAGGCCAGGACTTGGTTTTGATTTAGAAGAGCAGAGGAGAAGAATGGATCCCACGACCAATGAACCTTTGTTTACAAACCACACAAGAGATTTTATTGACACCTTAGATTATATATTTTACATAGGTGAATGTTTTGCAAATTTTCCTTTTGCAGTAAAGCAAGCTTTGTCTATGTGATTTAATTTATGACTTATTAATTGTACTTTGTTAGTAACTAAATCTACTATAGGAGGTTTTCAGCAGGCTTATTTGAAGTTTGATCCAATGTTAGATGTGCATTTTGCTGATTTGAAGTTCGCCCTACTTTGTTCTGCCTTTCCTCTTTATTTTCTACAATATGAAGATGTAATGCCATCTTCTACAAACTTTTATTTTATTGTCTTAATTGTTCAATAATTTGTGCAGTTTCTCTGTTCATAATATCCAAATGAGTGAAAAGGTTACTTCCATTTTTTAGCATCCCATTAATGATTTAGCTCGCAAGGATGATGTGTCTGGTAAAGGGTGAAGTATATCCAACTCTAAGCTCTCACCCTTTCTTGACTGTATTCTTGCATAGAATTATCTTCAATGAGTTTATAATGTTCCTCCAGAAATTCTTTTGATAAGCCCTCAATCCTGAGTAGGAGTTCTATTATGCCTTTATTTATTTATTTTATTTGTTTCTTGTACTGTCTTTTAGTATATTGATTCATTCTATCTAGGGATGATTCAAATGCCATTTAGCAAGTCGATCTGGATATGATGGATGTTCTTTTCTCTAGCCTGGTTGAATATCTTGAACATCGAAATGCATACAGCTTCATTTTGAACCATAAATATGTGGGTTATCGGTGTGTATGTTATTTCTGTGTATATGATTATATGGGTATGCATTCTACTATGAGTTTTCTCATCAAATGGGGTTGTTGAATGCTGGAAACTATTGTTTTAGCAATTTGCTTCTTTAATCTTGTATTGTGTTTCATTTTCTTTTTGGTTTGGAATTGAAAAATAGGATTATCAGAGTCGGAAATAACTTTTCTTAAAGAGGTACCAGGCCAGATATTTCCTAGCTTTTTGTGTACCTATTATTGCTCTTTACTAGTTGTATTTAAATTGCTAATATTAAGCTAACAAAACATAACTTTAGGTTGTTGGTGTTATTATGGTATTTTAATTATGACATTTGAAATCACTTGTGTATCTGATTGTTTAGACAGGTTTGAATTCATACATTTATTTGTTTTTCTCAAAAAAAAAGATTTGCATAAAAAATTCTTCAGTTAGAAAGCATTCCTGAGATTATTTTTGTTAAGATATTGCCTCTAATTGGTGCTCTTATGTGTAAGTTTGGAATTGTCAGCAATCCTAATTATTTTCTATTGTTAAATTAAATGCAGCACTTGACAAGATCAAACGACCCTTATATGAAAAACATCCCGTAGCAAAGTTTGCTTGGACAGTTGTTGAAGACACTCATATAGTTAGTACTCAAGGATTTATCATATTGTTGTTTTATGTGTACTTGTTTCAATTTGAAAATTTTGAATCCAGTATAGATTAAGATTAATTAAGACTCGCAGAACATTATGTTTTGTCCTTCAAAGGAAAGTTGTATGCTATCATTTATGATTTATTCTTAAATTGGTATTTAAAGGAGATGAAGAAAAGAGAAAGAGATATACTTTTATAAGTGAGATCATATCAGTGTTATTGATTGTCCTTTGCTCTGTCTAAAGAGTTCAGCAAGATAGACATAGTGACCTGTGGCCTAGGGTATATTTGGTTATGCATTTTAGCTTTGATCAATGATTGGGCACTTTGATAATTTTACACACACATAAATACTTTTTATAAGATTGTAAATCAAAACAACTTCTACTTCTTGTCATATGGAATGGTATAACAAGAACTAGAGTACTTGTTTCAGATATCTAATTACCATTAACAGTTGTGCCCGAGTCATTATAGGTTCAATTACAACAACTAAAAGCCTACACAGTGAGAGCAAAATGGTCAATTAATTTAATTTGATTTGATTTTTTAATCGTTTTTAATTTTTTAGTGAGTCTATTAGAAATAATATCTCTCTGTGACTAACATTATATATTTTTTTTAAAAAAATAAACTCTGAGTCTTAACGAAATTTTTATTGAGTTTTTTTTATGTGTAATAGCTAACTGTGTCCCTCCCAAATAGACCTGACTATGGGTTGGCAAACTTTACCTTATTCCATTACATTACGTTTATAAAGCACCACCCAAAACTAAATTCCAATTTATTCCTTCCTATAAACATCACCATTTTGCATTATTTATTTAAACATCTAAACGATTTGAATTTGTTGTTTGTCCAAAAAGCTAATTGCCTGGAAATATTATATTGCACGTAATTTTATATTATAAATAAAAATATAATATTGCATCCATAATATTTTGATATTTCTTTTCATATGTATATATTATTTATAAACTCATACTTAACAAATTTTGAATGAAATGTATACTCTAGAATATTAAAGGAGCTAGAACAAAGACCTCAACTTATGGATAATAAAAATTGAGAATGGTTTAGTGCTTTTCCAAACTTTTACTTTGAAATTTAATCCTTTTCCTTTTTCACATTTGAGTGATAACAATTGTTTTTTTTATAACTAAAATCATAAATTACTTTAAAGGTTGTGCTACCAAATTTAAATGTATAATTAAATATTGATTTAAATTAAAAATTTAAGATTGTTTAGGATTGAATTGTGATTCTGTTGAAGGTTTGGAGATAAAAATATGTATCTAAGGCTTAAATCAAACAAAAATAAAACGAAAAGAAGAAAAAAAACCTTTATCTGTACATACTGCAGGCAAACGAAACGAAAAGTTGAAACTCTCTATAAAAAAACCTAAGATAATCAATAGGAGAAAGCACAAATATGTACTAAATATATTTGTGCTTCCAATTTCAACAATCTTCAACTTGGTGATCCAACTTCCTAACTATTTCCTCCTGGTTAAATCTAAAGTAGTTGACATTTGCCAAGCTGACTATCGTGTTTATATGATAATTAAGGAATAATTCATATCCTACCCAAGAGAACAAGTTTTGTTTTAGATCCACAAGTCACCTCTGATGTACTTATTTATGATCTTAAGTCTTTGATTTGCTCAGACCATCTCCTCTAATACATATATAAGAGACAGATAGGCATGAAGAAATAGGAAAAGAGGAGATGAACAAAGCAAAGAGAATGTGCCACTATTACAGACATGTATCAATCAGCTAGACCGACAAACTCAAGGCTTCTTTTCTATTTTAATCCTTGACTTCACAAACTTCTAAGATCTTTTAGATTGAGAATAAATAAGCATTTACAACATATTGTTTATAGACGTCTTGCAATATCAATTTTCTTTTCCTTTTTTTCATTTTTTTAATCTTTTGGCTTGGCGAGTTTTAAACCACAGAATTAACAGTTCTGTTAATTATAATCGAAAACGAGTATATCTTTCATATATGCCTTACTGTTTTTGTTAAGTCAGAATGACTTTACGTTGATAATTTTGATTAAAAAAAATAATAACGAAAATATAAAAGTAAGACAGAAGCAGAAAAAGAAAGACGGAAGAAGCAAAAGGCAGATGAAAGAAACAACAGATGATACAAATTATAGACGGAAGGAGCGAAGCAAAGAAACAACAGACGATACAAATTATAGATGGAAGGAGCGAAGCCGAGAAACAACAGAAGATACAAATTATAGACGGAAGACAGACGAAGAAAAATATAGAGCGTAAAGGAAAATCAAACAAAAGAAGACAGACGGAAGATCCGAAGACCACGTCGGATTACCATTCAGCTTGAGTTGGTTACAAAACTCAACTGAATAACCGATTCTTGAAAGAACAAGAAACAAGAAGAAAGAATTTCAACAAGCAGTTGAAGACGAAGGCTATAAATACGAGTCGAAGATAAAGACTGCAGAAGTTAGCGAATTTTAAAAAGCTTAGCAATTCGAGAGAATGTATTTTGTGAAATACTTAGAGCTATTTTACTGTAACAAAGCTCAAACTATCTTTCAGTTGAAAGAAGTACAGATAGCCTGAAGAGGCTAAGAGTGAAAGAATACTTGAGTGTACGAGACCTGAAGAGGCTCAATGACAAATAATACTTGTAACGAGTTTTGAGATAGTGAAATCTCAGATAGACATCTGAGGACTGGACGTAGCCCACGGTTTGAGGTGAACCAAGATAAAATTGTTGTGTCTACATCTCTCATCTCTCAACTCTCTCTCTTAACTTTGCATTGTTGATATTACTGTTCTCATTCATTAACTTTGAAAAAAACTTACAACGTTGCATTTTAGAAGGTTCTGAAAAAGAATAAGTTTCTTTTAAGAAATTATTTTTTAAAAGGGGATTGCCGAAAAGGAATACACAATTCAACCCCCCTTCTTGTGCATTTGTATATCGGATACTAAGTGTTGTATTAACTGTAGGAAAATCCCGGTGCATGTAACATTTACACGCGGTGCGGAAAAACAAAAATTTTTGTTCCGGGACATTCCCGAAGCCAGGATCCATGTGTCTATACAAAGAATCAAACCATAACGACCAACGTAGATCGTCTCTAACGGTATCCACGC
>JAOSBM010000205.1:9924355-9940513 GCA_027568955.1 Erythroxylum tenue
ACGAGAACATCCTTACAGGAGCTCAATTTCTACTTTTACCCTTAAAATGGTCACAATTTCTTTTGAGTTAGACATAATAATCTTTTTATTATTAACTCCAATATAATGAGAAGTAAATATTAATTAATATGTGCAATTAACTCTCCGTATATTTGATTCCTTTTTTCCTTTTTAACTGGAAATTTTGTCATTTGATGCTGCTGATACATGCGAAATGCACATGTAAGCAATAGAGTCTCGTACCTTAGTAACATGGAGTGTCCCGTTTACGTGAATGATTGGAGTAAGGTCCACTGTTCATAGCTAGACGAAAAAAATGGCCATATTATTGTTGTTTGCATCTTCTTTGTCCTCTATTAGAAAGCAGCCAGCTTTCATGATTTATCTTTCACAGTCCTCACCAAACAATCCAAAGAAAGCAAAAATATGGGAGCACAAAGTCAAAAAGATCGTATATATCAACTGACGGTCCAGTCTATAGCTGCTGCAGCGTTTCTGTCTGTCGGAAAGTAAAATTGAAAGAGCAGACCTCAGTGTCGCAGGCTCTATTAAATGCTCATTTAATTTAAATCAATAAAAGGTAACACATACTTGTGAGAATAATAAAAGAAATATAAGAACCAATTAACGCTTAAAAAAATGAATATTTAGCTGTAAATAAACAATTATTTTTTAATAGTTATAATTTTTTAACAATTAAAATATAATTTTTTAAGAAGCTCAAATTTGTAGCTTTTTAAAAAAGTCTCTTAAATAATTTTTCAGGTAGATTTTTTTATATCAATTAATGAGCCTAATTTTTAGTCCTTTTTGTCCTTATGTTTTACACATAATTTTCACAATACTCACAAACTCATCTTTACACTTATCTTACAAACTCATCTTCTCGATTACAATAAAATGTATAATTTATTATGTATTTAACTATTTACTCAACTTGAATATTTATTTTGAGATTTATATAATATTATTTGGCTTTTTTATATATTTTAATATTTATTTTTGATATTAGTTTTACTTATGTTATAATCCATATAAAAGATTTGGTTAGATATATTTTCATTTATGTTTCATATGGTTTAAAATTATATAATAATTAATATATTGTGCTTTACATATTGTTTAATATACTTTAAATAATATTTGTATGCATAAATAATTTTTATTACAAACTAAAATATAATTAAAATTAAAAGTTCTTTTTATTTTTATATTGACAAACAGTCTACTGTATGAGGCTTGCTTGGTTGATAGCTGATCAACTAATTTTTAGCTGATTGACCAAAATCAGCTCTTTGACTTCATCAATAAGCCATTTAACTTATTTGGTTATTGGCTAATTGGGTTGGCTGATTCAACCCAACCAGCTAAAAAATGAGAAGCTGCTTGTAAGCAGCGTTTAGGACAATCAGCTGATTTTCCTAAACTATAATGTCAAATTTGCCTTTAGCTCCAACAACCGCTGCAACTGTCCCAAAGCTAGAGAGGGGAGATACTAAGAAAAAAGTCGTCCAAATGGGCTGAGTAACAGCAATTCACGGCGGCGCCGACGATATTCCTCTCTCTCTCCCACCTGAGCCCCGCCTCCCTCGCAAAGGTACCCTTCTTCGCTGCCCCCAGATTGGTAAGACTAAGAGATGTGTTGTTTCTAGTCTTAGCATTGTTGTTAATCCCATTTCACTGGCTCGGTTGGTCATGGAGAAGACTCCTCATATTTATCTTGCATTCAATGGAGCTGAGGCTTTTGCAAGGGAACAAGTAAGTGATCTCTTTTGACCATTTTTCTTGGAACTCTTATTTAATTCTTATTCAGTATACTTCCATATTTTAGTGATGCTTCTACTATTTGTAATAATTTTCGGTTCTCTTACATATAATGCATAACTGACTTTGTGATGCATAGAGTTGATATTGGAAATGCTTGTTGGACATACAAACAATTCACAAGTGATATCCAGACTAGACAGTATGGGAGTCCTGAAGTCATTCTTGGATCAAGATACTCAACTCCGGCTGATCTATGGTCCTTTGCTTGCATTTGCTTTGAGTTGGCCACTGGTGATTTACTTTTTGATCCTCAAAGTGGTGAGAAGTATGGTAAGAATGAGGTATGGCCACATAGGACACTTTCCTACTTTGTTTTTTCTTAGCAGTATCCTTTTATGCTACATGAAGAGGTTTTTGCTACATCCTGTTTGACATTCTTTAACCCCCTTGATTGATACTTATAGGACCATCTAGCATCGATGTTGGAGCTTCTTGGAGTGATTCCATGGAGGGTTAGATTGTAACATATGCTATGCTAATCTAGAATTTGGGAAGAAAGAATGAGAAGTTCATTTGCAATTTTATTTGCCTATTATTATATTGAGACATTTTAATTGTGCCAATTGTCAACTGCTATTTACTATTTAACTCAAATTTTCTGAATCATATTGTCGACATGTTTTCTACGGTAGTCCTGGCATTTTACTTTTGTGATATAATCTTTTCAGATTGCATTAGGCGGTCGAAATTCCCAAGACTTCTTCACCAGACATGGAGATTTAAGGAATATCCATAAATTGCGGTTTGGTCGCTCAATAAAGTGCTTATGGAGAAGTACGGTTTCAATGAGCAAGATGCAATTGATATGACTGAATTCATTGTTCCCTTGCTGAATTTTGCACCTAAGAAGAGGCCAACTGTAGGAGACTACCTTAATCATCCATGATTAACCTCAAGCCTTCATGTGCTTGAGCCTTTTGCTCCAAATTTTCAACCTAAAGCAGTTGTTGTGGATGAGTTTGGAAACAAGAAGGGGGAAATGGAAGCTGGAGTTGTTGTTGTTGGTGATGGAAATTGAGGGTCTTCTAGTTCCTCAAAACTTGAACTTGAGCTAAAGCTTTCAGAATATGGGGCATTGATTTGTGTTACATTTTCTTACCATTCTTTTTGTTTGGTTTTCCTCACTGCATTCTTTTAAGTCCCATGCCTTTGAGCGGGGATGTAAATAGGAACATAAGTGTTTTCGTCCAATTTTTTGGTAACCTTGATTTTTATTAGAGTTATAAATTTAATTTTTGTAGAATTTAATATCTAAATTCTAAATTCCTATAATAATATTAAACGAAATACTAAGATATATAATATTCATACCCTTATAAGTTTTATTAGAGTTATAAACTTAATTTTTTTAGAATTTAATATCTAAAATCTAAATTCCTATAAGAATATTCAACTAAATACTAAGATATATAATATTCATACCTTTATAATTTTTTTAAAGTCATGTCCTCATAAGTCATTTTACACATAAACAGCTAATACTAAACAACTAATTTTACCAAACATCAAATGAAAAATAGCTAATGCAATCAACTGGTCCAATCAGCTGATATAATCAGCTATTAGCTAATAGCTGATAGAATCAGCTAACATCTAATGCAATCAGCTGATTGCCAAACAGGGTCATGAAACTCTTTAAAAAAAACTCTTTTTTAAATGACAGTCAAACAGTCAACTGACTTCTTAGAAGAGTTCTTATAAAAAAAGATCTACTGAAAAAGCTCTATTAACAAAAGCTCTACTGATATAAGCCAAACCAAACAGAGGTTTAGTCATGTTGTTTTATGAATATAAACACTAAGGATATATTTAGTTAGATGTAAGGTTTTTAATTGAATGGAATTGTTTATAATGAAATGAAATGTAAATGGATATAATAATTAAAAATTGTTGTTTGGAAGGGATGGAAGGGTTCATAATGTAATATAGTGAAATGTTATTTGAATTAAGGGTTTATAACGTAATATAGTGTAAAATTATGTACCATTTTACTTTCCATCCTAAATCTCTCAAATCGTAGGTTTTTCATTTATACTGTTTAAGATGGAATGAGATATAACGTGAAACTCTCCTCTTCTATCTCATTATATTTCATTTCATTATAAACTCTGCTCCCAAACGATAGAATACTATTACATTCCATTATATTCCGTTAATAAACCCCTAACCAAATATACCATAAATGTTAAATATATGGATAAGTAATAGTAACTGTCAAGTGCATTATAGTGGTTCAATAACTTTTAAATATATATATTCAAATTTTGTTTTCCAAAAATAAAAACAAAATGGAAGATAGGAAAACAAAAGAATTATTATGAAGAATAAGGATTTTGCAATCGGCCTTTATATGGAAGTTAAAACAAATTCTGTTATTCTCATTAGTAACAAATCTTCTTGAAGATTTATAATTTTGAAAGTAAAATTAATTTTATTATTCGTATAAGAGTAAATTTTTTAAACTTCCATTATGATTATCTATTAAAGTCAATCTTAGTTTTCGTTTTGGTTGATTGATAACAATATATACATAAATTTCAATTTCAAAAAATTATTATTATTGTTACTTTTGTGACATTTTAAAATTCTTAAACCATAATTTAGCTAAAATTTTTTACAATTACATCACTAATTACCAAAAATCTCATTAGTCATGGAAATGGTATTCATTAGTTACAAAATTACTTGTAGAAGTATAACCATCTCAAACTGTAACAATTAAAAGTATTGTACTCAATTTGATCTATTGGCCTTAATTAGACTCCACACTATTAATTATGTGCATTGAGGTTGTCGACAATCTCTCTATTTCCTAAAAAATATAGCGGCAAGAGGTGAGTTGCTTAGTAAGGATAAATTCATCGTGCTCTTAAAACCAAATAACTCAATATATAGTGAAAATAGTCAGATGATAAAATATACATATAATTCTAAAATACATAAGCAATACTTAGCCTGCGCAAACATTTAATAAATTTTCATAATCTTATTATTATTATTAATTATTAACACTAATATTATATTTATTATTACCATTTATGTTTCACCTCTTTATTAATTGAAATAACTAGGTCTTACGTATCCTAGTAGGCTCACAATCAATGATTTGTTGACTCATATTTACTCATTATAATTACTCATTAAGTGGAAACATAATTAGATATTTAAATATAAACATAGGGTACCTCAATCTCTCAATATAATATGGTACCCTGGTACCATTCTAATACCTAGCTATTAGCATAGGATATTCCAATGACTGAAGATACCTCGTTATTTCTCTAATACTTAGTCATCAACATAAGGCATTCCCAAGATCTAGGATGCCCCGGTACTTGCTTCACAAACAGGTACTTAGGCATAGCTCACTCATATCTTAATAAGTCATCAATCTATGACTATCGAATATACCTTATCTGAGGCAAGTCATAAATTTACATCTTTCTCAATCTATCCTAAAACCATCATAAACTAATCTCTATCTAATTTCATGAACATGATTTATCTTACCCTAATATTCTTAATTATACACATGCATAATTAAAATTTATAAATATCATATTTTTTTTCTGAAATTATCAGACAATACACAACATAACATGTAATAAAATATAAACATTAAACATTTTGTACCTTGTCAATTATTTTTTTAATAAATAAAATTCTTAAAATTTCATATATTTTAGAAATCCATATAGTTAATTATTAATTTAATTAATTACTAATTCAAAATATTATTTACCATAAAATAATTTATTAATAAAATTTTGCAATTTTATGAACCGTACACAAATATAAAGGTATAGTTTAAGGTTATCCTTACGTGATTTTCAAATTCAACTTTTTTGATCAGCCCAATCTACTCTCTAATTCATCCTCCAAACCTAGGCATTTACAAAATTCTATTAAATTTTATTTAAGAAAAATTTTCAAATTCAGTTACACTTAATAATCCAAAGTTACCCCATTTTTACCACCTTATTCTTAATTAATAAAAATATCCTTACTTTATCTTACCTTTATAATTAATAAAATACCTTTAATTATTGAAATTTCCTATTTTATCTATATATTCTTTTATTATTACTAAAATACCATTTCAGGAATTAAATTCCAACTTTACTATTTAATATTCATAGATCCTATTTTGATCTTGAAATTTCCTAAAATTGTCGTTTTCTTCACACTCTCTTCTTCTCCGAACCTCCTTCTTTTCTCATTTTTAGCCACTTTTTCTCCTTTTTTTCAATTTCATAAAAATTATTACCACAAACAATTAGAACATAATTCTAACTAGAAATTAGTTTAGGATGATTAAAAATTACTAATAAAAGGGAATGGAATTTTGTTAAAATTCCTACCTATATGAAGTTCTATTCCTTTCCAATAGATTTTTGAGTTATTAATCTCCACAATTTCCTCTCTAATCTATTGCAGAACAAACAAAATGAGGAAATACATTAGAAAGCTTCACATGCAAGAGAAAGATGGTGTTTTTGCGCACCTACCATTTGGAAATATAGAGAAGGAGAAGGAGAATGGAGCTATTTTTCATTAGTTTGTTTGACAATCCAATCTCTACCCCTCTCTTTTTTTTGCAATGGGTTGCGTTGGGTTTTTATTAAAGGTTAGGTTTGTAAGCTTTGCAGTTCTCCCCCTTAAAAGAATTTTGTCATCAAAATTAAATTACGTACCGAGGATCCAAACAAATGAGGATATTGACGCTAAACTTCATCCTTTACTTCCCAAGTAGTCTCTCTTAAAGAACGATAATGACTCCACAAAACTCGTACAATCGAAATCTCCCGTCTCCTTAATTTCTTAATTATCTATCCAAGATCTCTAATGACTTCTCTTTGTAAGTCATATCATTTGCGACCGCAATCTTAAGACTCGATATATCATGGCTAGGATCTAATCGGTATCATCTCAATATCGACATGTGAAATACATCATAAATCTGCGACAACTTTAAAAGGTAAGGCTAATATGTAAGTTAACGACCCCACATGCTGTACAATCTCATATGGCTTGTTATATCTCAGACTTAACTTCCCTCTCTTAGCAAAACTTAAAATCTCATTCTAAGGTGATATTTATAAAAATACCATATCTATAATATCGTACTCCATCTCTCGACTATGATGATTAATATAACTCTTTTGCTAATCCTAAGTTGCCTTCAAGCATCACCTTACCACCATTATTTTCTCCACTGTCTCTTGAACCAATTCTGATCCCTCGAAAAATCTGACACCTCTATATCCCAACATATCAAATCTCTACACTACCTACCAGATAATACCTCAAATGGTGCTATATTGATGCTAGAGTGATAACTTTTATTATATGTAAACTCTATTATTTGTAGATATCTATCCCAATCACCCTTAAAATTCACACATAAGCTCTCATCAGGTCCCCCAATGTTTGAATCATACACTCCTATTATCCATCTAACTAAGGTGAAATGCAGTACTCAAATTTAACCTAATCCCTAAAGCTACCTTTAAACTTACTGGGAAGTAAACTATGAATCTCAATATGATACAATTGGATATTGGATGTGTAACCTCACTTTCTCATCAATACATAACTTGACGAGCTTGTCCAATAAGTCTATCTACTGTATAGGTAAGAAATGAGCTGATTTGGTTAAGCTATCTATAATCACCTAAACTGAGTCACGTCTACATCTAGTTCTCGGTAACACTACCACAAAATCCATCATACCCTTCTCCCACTTCCATAACAGAACGACTAAGGGTCTTAGTTTTCTTACTAATGTCTAATGATCTATCTTAACCTACTAACATGTTAAACACCTTAACACAAACTCCCGTTATATCTCTCTTTATCGTCTATCACTAGTAATAAGGTCTCAAGTTCTAATACACTTTGTTGGGGTATAAAGATGGATTCATCTCATGAATATCAAAGATGGTCCATGCAATATCCATTTTGTGCTCTTTTAGAACCATAAGCAACTTATTTTCCTACATAAAGCTAGAAGAAGAAGAAATAATAACAGGATAAGTATTATTTTCTCCTATATATGCTACTGTAATTAAAGAGGTCATTGTTTCAATTTAAATGGCAGTGCTTTTTGTGTAGATGGTAGAGCTTAGGCTTTCCTTCTCGTAATCCTTAAAGACTCAAGAAACATGAGAACTGTTGCTCCCTTTTCCAATCTCATAGACAATCCATAATGTTAGAATCTTCCTCTTTATTATCCATTTATAAAGCCAAGCATACTTCTGAAGGGTTTGCATAGGTAACTTTAGGCAATGTTGCATGCATGATATAGTCAATAATATTAATCATATGCAAGTATCATTAAGGGTTATCCCTTTCAAGGCCTTAAATATCATAAACTCCTCCTTGTTAACCCCCACTTTTAATATCAACTTCCCATCAAATACACCAATTAGTTCTCCTTTAATAGGAAAAATGTTTTCTTTAAGATGATGGAGACTTGATGTTGTACCCTATATCCATTATTAAAAGTCAGTACGAAAGATAAATTATCCTACTTTAACAAGTAGGTCTTCCATTACCTTAAATGGGTACCTAATAGACTAATATAATAATTGGAGTGACGCTATAGTTGGCTTGAGTTATGGAATTTTAAGCTTCTTAAAAAGATAAAGAATAATTAGATTAACATTAACACTTAAATCACATAAACAATTATAAGCATTGATAGCACCAAAAATAGTAAGGAATCACAAAACTTCCTGCATATTTTAGCTTTGAAGTTAACTTGTTTACATTATAACATTGCACTCCTCCATTAAAGGAACTATAACATACTCTAGAATTTTTCTTTAAAGACCATCCCCTTCAAAAACTATGCATTGGATGACATTTAGGTCAATATTGGTGAAGGGGATGTTGATGTGTAACTTCTTAAAAATCTCTAAAAACTTCTTGAAGTTGTCCTCATTTTTCTTTTCTACCTTTGAGGGTATGAGATGGGTGGCATATAGGGAGTGTCGGCTTAAGATTAATGCTAGTTATTAGTAAAAGTAGTGCCAGTTTTATTCTATCCAATTTATCACCTATATCAAAAATAACATTGGCACTGGATAAAGTTAAGATCAAAACTAGTTTGCTTCTATCTTGATTATCTATAAAATCTAGATCAACACTGGCTCTATATGAGGATGAGCCTAACATGGTTTTACATTTTTCTTCCCTTATTCAGTTCCTCTTTCTCAATTTTTCATTTTTATGGTTGCACTTTATTCATTTTACTAGCATTAACATCAAGTGTTTTATCACTCTTCAAGTTAATGGCACTCACTTGACTTGGGGGGTTAACTTATTACTACTAGAAGGTTGTCCTTGACCTCTTTCACTTTCCCTCACAGCTAATTGGGTAACTTATAATCTCCAAAATGTGAATAGACTCACTATTTGACTACATCATTTTTGTTAACTTTCCAACGTTATTCAATTGTTTTAATTATACACCCAAAGAAGATAAAATGCTAGAGCATCTCTTCTATAGTGTTTCCTTTTGATGGCGGTGATTGTAGAAACAAATGTTTTAATTAGGATGTAGGTGGTCCCATAGTCTTGCCTACTCCAACTCCTTGCTCTTTACATAAGTGATTTGAAAATTCCTCCACCTCAGATTGTATGCATAGGAAAAAAAAGGTTATTCACTACTTGCTTTTCTCTATAGGAAATTATGTAATTTGCCTCATCATAGTAGTTTGAGGTTGGCTTCACATTTATGCATGTACAGGAAGGAGTCCTTATATGCCACATTAATAGCAAGTTTCTATATCGCTCTTATCACATTTCAAAAGCATTTTCACAGATTTGAGATATCAGCTAATTCTGATGCTAAGTCTAAAACTACTTGGACCTCGTAAATGGTTGCTTTTAGTTCTCCTTTACTACTTTAGTTGATGAATTCCTTGCCAATGTCTTGATAATATCCTTAACCTCCCTACTAGTTTTTGTATAGATAGTATCCTACATAATTGTGCCAACTAAGTTTTGATATGTTAGGGTAAAGCTATTATGAATAATTACATCACCAGCTATAATAGCTTTGTATCTTTTCCAAGCCTTATAGAATGCTTTCCCTTCATTTTATGTAAAACATTGAGTTTGCCTCATCAATTAAGTAATTTTAGGTGATGGAAAATAGCTCATGATAAATGCATCATACACTTGATCCACTCTTTAAAAGAGTTGATGTCAATAAATAACAATCATATTCTTGGTCGCTCTTTTATGAAATGTAGGAAAAAAAACCTTATATAAAGTTCATCTTCTATAAATCTATTCATTATAAGTGATTGGATCACCAAATAAAACTATATTATAAATATGCTTATGTCTTTCTCACGTGATCCACTAAAGTTTGGGAGTAAGTAGAGATGTATGTACTTCAACTCATAGTTCCTTTCCCTTTAATTCATTTTTATGCATAAAGGACTGAAATTAATCATAGGCAATTATATTTCCATCATGCATGTTCTTTGTAGATGTTGTTGCTCCATACCAACAATCGTATCTTCTTAATGTGCACTCGTCTCTTCTTTCCTTCTCGCTCTATTTGTTTATAAGTTCGTTTAATTTTAGGTTAATTTGCAGTAGGCTATCCAAGTTATCACTTCTAGATCCCTTATTTTGCACCAACTATTTGAAGCAAATGACAGAAAAAATGTAAAATAAAATAAAATAAATAAAAACAAAACTAAGATTAAAAAAATAGCAAGTTACGGGGTTAAAGCTTTATCTGCTAAATCTTCAAAGGTACAAAGTTAATTGAAGTTAACAAAATTATAGTACTCCAAAGTATCAAACCCATAAGGAATTATGTCAGCATAAATATTAATCCTAATTAGGAAAGAAAACTAAATAAAACCATATTTGATAGAAAATACTTAAACCAATGAACTAACAAAAACAAAGTAAATAACTAACAATAGAAATATTAGTTAAGAAAATATTAGGGATTTGAGGTTCACTTGTAGGAAATTCCAGTTAGCAAACAAGATTGATTATATAGGTTAAAATAACAGTTAACTAAAGGTATATATATCCTCTATTGAGGCACTTAGGCATATCTAATTACGTAACTATCACCTCTTGATATATATTAAACCTAATCAAATTCATTAAGCATGACTACTCCATTTGGTTATCTATAAAGTCTAGGATATTGTCTTTCTCTAATGTTAAAGTGTTTATTCTTCTAGCGTGTAGATTATATTTTATTTGTCAATCCTTAATAAAATCCACAAAATTGAATATAAGTGAATAATCACAAATATAACAATTAATAATAAAAAGAATATATTCAAATAATGAATAATCAAATGATGGTTAAAATCCATATATACTACATTCCTAAGCCTAATTAGGGTTTCTAGCCATTAAACATAATTAAAACAAAACAAAACAATAAATATCAACATAAAAGAAAGAGTAGAAGGTTAAAAATAGAGAAAATGTCACTGGCTCCTCTAATCCTTGCTCTAAATATTCATCAAATGCTGAGAAAGAATAAAAATTATAAAAAAACTAAGCTAGATGGCTTCAAAAGTCTCCCTAACAATCCCCAAATAAAATTTAATATAAGAATTTATAGTTAACGTTATAAAACCAAAGTTTTAAACTATTTAAATATGATAAATCACATATCATTATAATTTGTGTCCAAAAGCGCCATTGAAATAGCATCAAATCGACGACAATCTTATTTTGGAACTCTATGTCATCACCAAACCTCATGTAACCGGTAAACTTAGCAAAATAGTCTCAAAGTTAATAGGCTTAATTCGAGTTGACAAAGCTTCAAACTAAGCTCGAGCTTTTAAAAAGAATTAGGCCTCAGGCTTAGGCTCGTGCTTAGGCTCCATATCTCATCCCGACTTGAAGCCCGTAACTCAAGTAGATTCTTTCTCCTCTTTCTTAATTTCTCTTATGTACCGCCACAATAAACTATAAGGCACCAATTATTTCTTTCATCTGCACCAATTGTTCTTTACAATGCACCAAATGTGTCTCTTTTTTTTTTTTCAATTTCTTCAATGTACCGACATTTTCTCCTTTTTCTCAATTTCTTCACTTATTTATCTTGTCACCTTATTTCTATCGATTATAACTCCCTCCCACTGCTTTGACTTCTCTTTCTCTTTATGTGAGAGTTTGAATTTATAAATTTATGCTATTAATCTATAAAATCTCAACCAAATTTTTGATTATGTTTAGTCATAGATTTTATGATTGATTTGGAGTTCACTTTTATTAGAGATGCTTTAGATTTTGAGATAAGAGATTAAGAACTACTTAAAAGTTAGAGAGGAATTTTGGTCCATAATGGGTCAGGTTAGGTATAATAGGTTAAGATCTGGGTGATTCAGTTTACAATCGAGCTCTAAGTCATCCAAAACCCAATCAGACTCTAGCTCAAACAATATAAGCCAGGCTTAATTGGATTTTTAGTTAGGTTCAGACCACTTGTAAAGGTTTTTAGGCTGGACTAGGTTTGCGTAGCTTCAAGTATGGCTTGACTCAACCCATTACTATGCTTGATAGTTGGCTCCTAATAGTAATTTAAAAATGGTGTGGATATTGTTATGGAACTTATTACATAAAACAATGATAAGTTTGGTGCAGGTCTAAGATTAACTTCGTAACTAATCCTGTTTTATTTCTCAATATATAGTAGATGCATAATTGATCATATATATAACTCATATTTGATGTATTTTTGCTCGATAAATTATACTTTTATCATATATTTGGTACTCAGTTCGCTTCAAGTGTGTTTACAAAGTATAATTTCCTTTATAGACTTAAAGGAGAAGAATTTAGAAGAAAACACGATATAAAACAAAGATTCGAAGCACACAAGAGATGCATGACTGTGCATCAGCTAGTGCTTATCTCTCAAGTCGTGCAGATTCATGATTTCCAAAGATTTTGATTATGCGCGGTTTGATGTACAGCCGTGTATTAGACCGTGCATCGGTCTGATGCATGGTCTAATAAATCAACAAAACAATTGCATAATAAAAGATCAATGTAATAAGGGTTTAGGGGGATTTGAAACCTAGATACTAATCTTTTGGATATCGATAATTTTCTTAGTACTTCCTTAATTATGTGATTCAATCATATTGCTCATTTATTTTACCTGCTCTAGTTTTATTTTTTAAAATTAAAAATCATAATCAATTCATAGGCTAGATAATAGAATAATGTTAACTAATTGTAATCATTATCCTCGTGGGATCGATTCGTATTTGCTAATACTAGCTACAGATATGTAGGGATGACCGATGGCTGCCAGCCTGGTCCTTCTACACTATTTTTAAAAAAATTTGACAAAATGACTTCGTTTTGCACCTTCCCTTTGGGTCACGGGCCAGGACAACCCCAGTCTAAGCCTAGTCTGTGGCCCAGCCTGCCGGCCAAAACTGTCATCCCTACAACTATGCCATACACTTGCAGTAATTCAATATTGATATACATAGAAAAATTCAACCAAGTTTTTGGTGCCATTGTCGAGGATTTTGATATTAGGAACACTTAAATGTTATTACGCTAGTCATTAATTTTTGTATTATGTTATATTATAGTTTTATTTTATTGTATGTTATTTGTGACTTATTCATTTAATTACCTTTTGAATTTCTCTTCTAGATCTTGAGTTATGGTTTGTTGTAAGATTTACAATTTCTTATTAAAGCCATAACTCATAATGGAAGGATGGAGTAGACAATACTTTTATAGGAGCTACGATTTGTCTTCACAATCTGTAACATCACCATATGGGAGAGAGAGGTTCCCTCACCTGGTTTCAGAGGCACAATCGATGTCTACACTGTGTTGGGACATTTGTGAGAGTACTTACTACAATCATGAATGTTGAGCACCAACTCATATATGGGAGCAACAGAGTATGTAAAATCAACCTCAAGGTGCACTATATGGGAACAACTACAAAAGAGAGTGGAGCAACTTTTATGCCTATGAATGGAACAATTACACTCCGACTGAATATTTAAAACACCAAGCTCCTTCAGTTAATGAGCCAACTCTGGAAGATATGATGACTAATTTCATTTAAGAATTAATCATGAAGCATTAGGAAATAGAGGCTTGTATACAAAATTTGGTGAATTAGTTGTAACAACTGGTGGGGATAATATTTAATGAGATGCAAGGGAGTTTGCTTAGTACTACTGAAACTGATGTTGAAGAATATGGAACAACAATCACTTTTAGGAATGGAAACAAGTTTCCAGAAGAAGACAAAACAGAAGAAGAAGAGGAAGAGGAAGAGGAAGAGGAAGAGGAAAAGGAAGAGGGAAAGGAAGAGGGAGAGGAAGAGGAAGCAAGTATTACAGATAAATTAATGGAACTCCTTGCCAAAATGAAAGCTAACTGATGCAAATTCGAGAGTGAAGAGAATATAAGGGTTGGTTTCATGAATGGAGTGACATTCCTCAAAGAGCTTCCTGAAGAAAAAGAAGAAGAAGAAGCCTCCATCCAAGAAGCAGAAGTAGAGAAGTGGTAGGATATAATTGAAGAAATTAAGCCAGAAATCTCTGTCCAGGAAGAAGAAGAGGAGTGGACAGAGATGGTTGAGGAAGAAATGGAGGAACCAAATAAGGAAACTACTGATGAAGCGTTGGTAATGACCTTAAGTGCGGAAAGCTCCCATTTCCTCAAAGGCAAATTGTTTGAGTCAACTGACAATTCAAGGAGTTTTATTATTTACTCTTTCATTAACAGTTTGTCATTAAAAAGGGAATTAATACTTATAGTTGGATTTATTAATTTGATAAATTATGTGGCTTATTTACAGGCTACAAAACCTCATGCGGAGAAACTAGTGGAAGCAAGAACTCATTATTGATTTAGGATGAAGCTAGGCGTAAGGAGCACGTTGAGTTAATAACGTTAAACAAGCAATGCATGGGAGGCAACCCATGAATTAGGATAGGTTTTATTTTATTTCTTTTTTTGGTAAATCATTAAAACTTTATACAAATATGAAAAGGTTATATACACAGCTATCGATTTCCCATAAAATCTCTAGCTTACAAAAAGTCTCACAAAGGGTAAAAACATAGGGACCAAAAACAAAGCATAGAAGGAAACACCCCACCCTCAATACTCGCCTCTCGAGTAGCCTAAGAAAGCTAAATCCAATACCCTAATACATAAACTCCCCCGCAAACATGAGAAAGCCACACAAGGACTAGCAGCAAAAACCACAACAACCAGGACTAAATCCACAGCCAGCAAAACACATCTAAAGAAACAAAACCTTCTAGCATGACCGCCGTGGAAAAGGAAACTCCACCTGGTAGGGTTTTATTTTATTTCGTTTTAATTTTATTTCATGCATTAGTATAGGATTTTACACTACAAGAAAAAGAGGCTTTCTGCGTCGTTTTTTAAACGTCGCAGAAGGCACTTAACCGTCGTAGAAAACTATCTACGACGTCTATGAAAACGTCACAAAAAATGTTGTGGAAGGTAGGGTAGGCATTAGTGGTCTACGACGTCTGTTGGCAAACGTCGTGGAAGGCCCAGATATTCTTCGACGTTTTTGAAGACGTCAGGAAAGGTGTACATATTTTGCGACGTCTGAAGTAAACATCACGGATTGATCAGGTTTAATGATGTATCATGGACTTCGCAGAAAATAATCATTCTACGACGTGTATAAAGACGTCCGTAAATGTATGGATATTTTACGACTTTAGAAGTAAGCGTCGAGGAAGGTTTTGTTATGGCGACGTTTACAGGAATCGTAGAAAAGAACCTTTCTTCGATGTCTTGTTGTGTAGACGTCGTAGATTGTGAAATAATTAATAATTGTTATTTAACCGAAAATCAATTGATTAAAAATAAATTTGCAAAATTTATGAATTTGTTTTCATTTATCTGAATATTCTAAATTTTATAATTAATAAATTTTAATTAATAATTTTGAAAATTTCAATTTCCCAAAAAAATTTAATTTAATAAATATGAATTATAATTTTTTTAATTTACATTTAAATATTAAAAGTAGTAAGATCAATTTAAATAATACCTCTCAATTGGATACATCCATCTATACACAACCAGTCCACCAAGTAAGGCTTCATTTGGAAAATGAATCGCCAAATGTACCATGACATCAAAGAACGCTGGTAGGTATATCATTTCAAGCATGCATAAGATTAAAGTTATCTCATGACACATATTCTGTACCTGATCCTTATTCAAACTTTGTCTACAAATTCGGCGAAAGAAGTCCCCCAACTCCATTAAAACACCTGTCACATCTTTGTTCAAGATAGA
>JAOSBM010000205.1:9945614-9959085 GCA_027568955.1 Erythroxylum tenue
AAGTCTGTAAAGTTCAATTGAAACTTAAATCATGATAGAAGAAGATGTTTTAATCTTACTATCTTTTATAACTACAAGACCCAGTTTCTAAATTCACGCAACTAACATACATATTGCTATTCTCATTGATTATATCTTTATGAACAGAATCACCGTATAAAATTCATAAAACATAATGCAAACCCAAAATAATTAAAACAAACGACTAAGCAATCTTAAACCCAGATTAAATTGTCACTTCAATCGACTCAAAAACTTACATTACCCGACATTAATCGCAAAACTACTTTAATGACTTACCTCAAACAACACGCACATGCACTCCGACTGGTGATGATAGAGGGCCGACTGTAGATGAAGTAATCTCCATAGATTCTAAGCGCGACAAAAAATGACAGAGGGAAGGTTAAAATGAGGAAGAGGGAAGGGGAGAAATGCAGGCGGGAGACTCACAAAGATGAGAGAGGGAATGAAGGTGGCTCCGGTTTTCGTTTGGAAAATTGGAGATGAGACGACGTTGTCTCAACAGGTGGGGGGAGGGGAAATTAATTACTCGGACCTGGCCTTTCCTGACGTCTATTTCTAAAAAATGACATTTATCATATTTTAGGACGTCTTTCTACCAAAACGACATCAAACACTTCCTTCATCCCCGACGTCTTAATACAACATCGCAGAATCTTCCATCTTTTCTTGACTTTTTTCCAGACATCGTGAAAGCCTCAGACCATTCACGACGTCTACTTTAAAAACGACGCTAAAACTGTGGTTTTATTGTAGTGTTATTTCATGTTATTTTATATTATGTTATTTCCATGTTCTTTTTATCCCTTTCTCGTTTATATTTTTCAAGGATGTAGTTTAACATTGGATGGATCTAACATCACAAAATCATCATATTTAGGAAAATACCACTAAAATTTTCCCTTAATAAATATATTGTGTACATTGGGGACAATATACAACTTTAAGTGTGATGAATCTTTAAACAAATTCTTTAAGCTTATTATAATATTGATTATTAAATTTTATGAACTGATATCCTAGTTGAAATTTGTCCATGAATATTGTATTTCATTGTTGAATATTGATTGAATTGGTATGCAAAAGGATAAGAGTGAGAATAAAATTTCTTTTGAAAGTCATAATATTCAAGTTGAATGATATTGCTTATTATTATTTATACACATAATACCCATCTTTTTCTTGAGCTTTTGTAGACTAAGAGCAAAAATTTCAAAATTGTTAAGCTCTTGTTATTGTTTCATGTGAGCTATCATATGTTCCAGAATAATTCTAGAACTTGCTTTTATTATGCATATTGATACCATATTTGTTAAATTGGAAGCATTGACATGATGAAGGCACTTAGATTCAACAACTTATTTAAGCCTATTTCTTTGAAAATTACCACATTGTTAAATTACCTTTAGGAATAACCAAGTTGAACTTTAGTCTTTTTCATTGACTAGACCCACGTATTAACCTTTATCCTATTTTTCTTTGAAGACCTTTTTATTACTTTGAACCTTGAAGGTTATTTACATTATTTACTTGTTGAGACTTGAATTTCTTGAAAGGTCCATTATTTCTTTAATTGTGGTACTTAATACTCATTGATTGAAAAAAAGTTATTATACAAGTAAAAAAATTTGTGAATAAGTTTATGGTACCAATAGAGTTGCAATGAAAGGAGCTGTATGTTTTGTAAACAAGTTTTATAGTTTCTTGTTTGGTAAATTTCCTTCAATTCAACCAATTATCCCAATAATACCATACCTAAGCTCCATTACAACCTTATAAAGACCTTTTGATTTTTGTTTCTAGTTTATACATAAGTGGTGGAGATATAATTTTATTGCAATCCTATGGTAAGAGTTCTACTATGCATTCATTGAGAGTTTTGCTACTTTTCATCTTGAACATTAAAAGGTTAATGCTTTTAATTTCAATGCAATTATTGATGTGATTATTATTAATATTGACATAGAAAGTTAATTTTAGGATAATTTGATTCTAATTGTATGCTAATTTGATTCAATAAGATATAATGATGTATAGTATCAATGGATAGATCAAGATTGATGATGGATTCAAGTGTAAGATTTATAACTTTGATTATGGTTTGCTTAAGGACAAGTAGAAGCTTAAGTGCATGGATGTTTGATAGATGCATGATTGATCATATTTATTCCTTATATTTGATGTGTTTTTGCTTGATAACTTATAATTTTATCGTATATTTGGTACTCGATTCGCTCTAATTATGTTTACAGAGTATAATTGCATTCACAAATTTAAAGGTAAAGAATTCAGAAGAAAACATGGCACAAAATGAAGATTTGAAAGCACAGAAGAGATGCACGACCGTGCATCAACTCGTGTACATATCTCAGGCAATGCAGATTTGCGAGTTTCAGAGATTTTGGTTATGCACAGTTTGATGCACGACCGTGCATCAGACAGTGCATTTTCCAAAACCCTATAATTTAATATAAAAGATGTTTTCAGGGGCAAATAGAAGGAGGAGAAGTACAGAGGTTTTTTGAAACTCTTAGAGGCGGATCAAGGGGTTATTTTGATCCAAAGAAGCGGGAAAACACAAAGAATTCAACAAAAGATCCATTAGAATACAAGATCAAACATTTACATCGCAAGTATACTCGATAGAAGACAACTAGGGAGATTTAGAATTATGAACCCATTGTTTTCAATTTTTTTCTTTCTATTTATGTTTGATTTTGTGTTCGATCATGTGTAACTAAATGACTTGTTAGTATTTAGGTTAGATGAATCCTATATTGATATTTTAATATGATTTGATTATTTTATTAATGCAATTGGTTTGAATGATACATTATGATCTAATTATATGTTTTATTTATGTTCTAAGAAAATTGAAATATTTAATTATAACATGATTCCATACATAGAGATTGAGAAATCCTGTGTATGAATATATCCACCATTATTGGAAGGAATTGATTGCAACCCTAGATATTAGATGACATAAATCTTCCGGACTAGGGTCAAACCTAATAGAGGGATTCACAATTAGATAAAGCAATCCTATAAACTTTAGCTTGATTAATTCGGTTTACCCCAGGATTAATTGTTAATAGACTCAAGGTAGCTATTAGCATACCATAGGGGTCTCCACGATCCAATAATTCAACAAAAGAATTGCATAATAAAAGATCAATCTATTAAGGGTTTAGAGGATTCGAAACCTAGATACTAATATTTTAATATCGGTAATTTTCTTAATACTTCTTTAGTTCTGTGATTCATTCTTGCTACCCAATTATCTTTCTTGTTATAGTTTTATTTTATTTTAAATTAAAAATTACACTAGATAATAGAATAATGGTAACTACTGGTAATCACTGCCCTTATGTGATTGACTCGTATTTGTCAGTACTAGCTATAGCTACGTATGCACCTACGATAATTCAATATTGACACACATAGAAAAAGTCAATCAATGTTTCAGACCATCATTAAATATAGTTGCTTGTTGTTCATGTATGTTCAATACCTATTGTGTTTAATTTCATCTTCTTTAGTTTTCAACATCTTCAAATTATAATTGACTTTCAATGTCTTTTAAAAAATTGGTGTCCATCTTTTTATCTTCCAAATGACTCTAAAATATCTTTGATTGACAAATGTGGAGAATGTTGCACTAGATCTTGTATCTTCTCTCAAAATCATCAACTACAAGAAAATGAACTAAACATAGGAAAGCATTAAAAATTTATATTAAACATGTAATAAAAGTAACAAATACCAAGGAATATAACCCTAAGTAAATTCTAAAATATAGATTTATTAATAAACCTATATATAGTCACTTAGTTTTAGTTTAATGTCTTCATAAACTCCCCTAAAATTTAACCATTAGTATTAAAACCTAAATAGGTTCAAGTCAAACAAGTTTGGTGCAAATTCAAATTGACTTCAAATAGGTATAGAAAAGAAGTTTGTATAGCTTAAAGTCAAATTTCAAGTCAGTTTAACCTATCTCAATTATAAGAAATCAAATTGATTCAACTGAAATCAATGTATTAAAATATATTTGATAAAATTTAAACTCAAGTTCAAACATTTAGATTTAATTAGGATCAGACTGAGATTCAAGCCTAAAACTTTTTTAAGCTAAAACTCTAGCCTTAGGGTTTATGACCAGTCTAACTTTATTATGAGCGTTAACTTTTAACTTGAAGCATAGTAGGCTATGTAATTAAGGTTAGTAAATAGGTTGGGTCGACATAACTTGAGGTTCAATCGGGCTTGATTGTAATCAAACTTTGTGTGATTTGAAGTATGATCAAGTTTGAATCATTCGGCCTGAGTCTGAGTCTGAGCACAATCACAACTAAGTTTTGATAACCCAAAATTTAATCAAGTTAGTTTAGGGTTAAAAGTTGACACTATGATGCAACCTATCTCTTTAAAGTAATTGATTGAACACTTAAGCATGCTTGCTCTAAATAATTAGAATAAACACTCATTTAACATAGATGAACTACTGGAATAAACATCCAGAATTCCATGCTTTCTATAATTCATCATTATAACTATTTGGCTAAATGTTTAAACTTCAATGAGTGCAATATTTATTCTTATCTCTTTAATGACGATGTTTTCAACTTTCTTAACTTTGACTTAACAGTAAATGTTAAACCAAACAATCATTATGTTGATGTGTGAACCAAAAAGAAATAGAAGAAATACAATTATGTTATATCTATTTATTTTAGAGATCCAAGCACAGAAAAATTGGGATTGTGGTAGAAAGTCGGGGTTAGGATAAGTAACAAATCTTATTTCTTAATTTTTCATTTATCAATATACAAAACAATGTTATTTTATTATATTAATAAAATAACATCATTTATGTTAAATGAGAAGTTTGATTATGGTTCGACTTGAACCTAACTCAAAACTTAATTTTAAAAAAATATAATCCAAAGTCATCTCAAAATTTAATTAGTTTAGGTCAACCCAAGGGAGTATGATTGAATTAGGTCATTTTTAGCATTGCTCAAGTTTTGACTCTATAGTGCAATATGTCTATACTAGTATTTGGGTTCACTTAAACTAGATCTAATTTATTTCCATTTAAATTATTATCTAATAGTGGCAATGTTGCTACAGAACCATGAAAGTTAAATCAACTACTACTCTATAAAAGTGCCTCCATAAGCCCTTGGTTAAGAATCCAAAAAGGTTGCTATGAAGGTGTTGTGAGATTCCTCTTTTCAAAACACAATTCTTCATGTAACTTTTTTATAGGACCAAATCTCTAGTACTCCATAAATCCTAGAAATTGTGGCACGTTATACTACATTCACCATATAGCATAAAGTGAAAAATTGAATTTCACGTTTTTAACTTGAAGTTGAACTAGACATTTCATTCCTCATTTTTCTTTTTGCATGTGGAAATATATAGACACTTCTCTTCCCCACACTTTTATATTACATTTTGCCTTGTAATTGTAGGATCCTCTACTTTTGGTTGCTTATAGTAAATACTAGCTGCAAAGCATTTCTATTACAATTTAGTATTTTGATTCTCTACGACACCTTACTTTAAAGTTATTCAAAACGTTATTATTCTTGTTGATGTTATAGTACTAAAATTTTAGTTTGTGATTAACAATCAAGATGGTTCTGAATCAAATGAGTTTTATAAGGTTAGAGTTTGTAGCATCTTAATTAATTTCGTTGTTTCACTGCATACATATTACTAAAGCAGATCTGAGATCTTATTTCGATGTTATTAACGGTCGACCAGATTCCAGTTGTGTTGGTGACAATAACAATTTGTGATGGTTGCATCAATGTGGTAAGTGTATAAATTTTTACATCAATTAAGAGTAAGAATTAAGAATAATTTATAAATAAAAATAGGTTCACAATACAATAATATAAAGTTCTAAGTCAAAATATAGAACTTGTATATGAATCATCTTTTTCTAAAACAGGGAATTATATAAATTTAATACAATGGTCCTAGGTTCATTCTCTGATTTTTTCATAGGAGAGAAAAAATTGAATTTCATGGCTAATGAGCATGTCATACATAGATGCATATGTGATTAACAATTTTTGTAGTGGATTTCCAATAATGGTAAATGAGTGATATACATACACTACAACAAAGTTCACCTTTGGCTACAAAAATACACTACAACAAAGTTCACCTTTGGCTACAAAAAAAATTGTAGCTAAAGGTAAGAAAATTATTGCTGAAACTGATTGACAACGATTTATTTTCATCGCCCAAAACATCTCAAAATCCCCGTCACTGAAAACGTGGGCTAATCGTCACAACAATGTTTTGGAAACACTTCGCTTTCGTAGAAAAAAACTTTTAGCAACAATTGGAAGAAATGTTGCCAAAGAGTTTGTCTACGCTTGTTTTTCATAGCTAAAAACTATTAGCTACGTTTCTAGAAGTGTAGCCAAAAGTTTTTAGCTACATTTTCGAAGACAACCTAAAGTTTTTAGTTACGTTTCCATAAACGTAGTCAAATATTTTTAGCTGCGTTTCTAGAAATATAGCCAAAAATTTTTAGCTACAGTTTTTGAAACGTAGGAAAAAGTTTTTAACTATGTTTTTAGAAACATAGCTAAATGTTTTAGCTATGTTTTGTAAAATGTAGTAAATTTTTTTCTCTGTTTTAACGAAATGTTATACCATATTGGAATAAATTATTTGTTACATTTTTAATCCATATTATTGAATATAATGTTTTGATATATTTTTATCATTAATTTATTAAAAAATTATGCAAAAAATAATTAATAATTTGAAGAATTGTATATAAAAATAAAAAATTAAATTTCAACGTATACAAGATTTTTATTAAAACTTCAACAATTCTTATATACAAAATAATAAATACAGAGACTAGTTTACAAATTATAATACAAATCACTCAACCGTTGCATCTTCTTCAAATCTGTAATCCGAGAAATTTTTTTAAAATTTAAATTATAATAGAAACAAGAATTAAGAGAAAGAAGTGTAAGAGATGCAATTAATACTATTCACTTTAATCTTCACCGCTTTGATAATCCAGGCTAAGTTTTTTTTTATGTGGTACTTATCATGCTTGGCCAACTTTTTTCGAGTATGATATAATTCAACCTTAAGTGACTTATATTCCTCTTTAAGACAATGGTACGTGGATCTTGATGAGGTTGAAACATTCGGTTTAGAGTCAAAGCCAAGGCCTTTAATATGACCAGAACGTGTACCAAACATAGTATTGCAAATTTCTTCTACATTGACCTCATTACCCTCAGACATTGATTTCTATAAAAACTTTTGCATCTTATTCTAAAATTTTAAAAATAAAACCAATATTTAATGCAAATATTATTAATTAGTACTACATAAATAAATAAACTTAAAATTTAAACAATTTTTAATACTAAGTTATTTTTTGAACCCTTGATTGTGAGGTGTTTTCATTTTCCTCTATTGACCTTTGTCTTCTCACATTTTTCCTAAATAGAGGAAAAAAAGATTTAAGTAGTCATGAAATCATCTAATAAGATTAATAGAACCAATATATTAGAAATCTAACTCCATTAATAATGCAACTAGTATATTTTTTCCTACACATATGAAGGTCACATGCCAAAGCATATAATGTTGTCGTTGCCTTTGGCAATTTACGGATACGTAACCATATCATCTATACAAAAATATATAATTAAAACTTACTCTCACCTACAAATTTCCATAGGGTCATACTATTCCATCAATAACTTACTCGAGTCGTAAACTATGATGAGAAGTTACTCTTATGTCTTCCTTCAACATTAACAATTCTTTTTCTTCTAATCTCATCTTTGTCCTCGCTATTTAAAATAGTAAAAAGATGTCGGAAAAGACAGGTTGAATGCTATATTTAAATATGAAAGAATGAATGAGAAATAATATACATAGTCCATATATAAATTGACTTCCTCACAATTGCTCAAAATATACCAATGGCCAAATTTGAGTTCGTCTTTAGTTAACTCCACATATTTTCCTGTTCTAATGGCTTTACTTTTTGGGAGAAAATTGACAAGTTATCATCTTAGTTAAAATCAAAGTTATGTTCTTCTCTATTAAATTTTGTCTTTACGTCATTTAAGTACATAGAACAAAATGTCAAGCATTCATTTGATATATAAGCCTCTGTAATAGAGCCTTTAAGTAGAGCTCTATTATGTACATAACGCTTAAGAGAACCTAAAAACCTAAAAAAATAAAACATTAACAATTGTTACTAACTAATAACTTAAGAGAAAAAAAAGAAGTTAATATAAATTATCTTTCAATGGAAAACACCCATCCAAATTGAACCAGTTTACAAAGTTTTGCCTCGTATGGTAAGTGAATTACCAAATGCACCATAACATCCAAAAAGATGGGAGGAATACTAGTTCAAGCTTATATAGTATCAAAGATACATCTTTTTCCATTTTTCAAGCTTTTCTATTTTCAATGTCGTATAACATAATTTCTTAAAAAACTCACCCAATTGTCCTAAAGTTACAGACACATCATTTGATAAATACCCATGTATTCCAACAGGAAGTAATCATTACAAAAATACATAAAAATTATGACTTTTTAAGCCTAAAACTTTTCCCTCATTTGTATTGACACAACAAGCTATATTAGATGCATACTTATCAAGAAACTTGTCTGATTTAAGAAATTGATAAAAAATTTGCTTCTTATTTTTTGACATGTTGTAACATGGAGGTAGAATGATGTATAACCCATCATCTCTTCTTTTCAAATGAAAATCTTTTCTTATATTCATGTCTTTCAAATCTAATCTAGCCTTAATTATGTCTTTCAATTTGCCATAAATTCCCATCAAAGTACCTAAAATATTCTCACAAATGTTTTCAGTATGCATCACATTAAAATTATGCTTCAATAGTAATTCCTTCCAATATGACAAATTGAAAAATATGTTTTTTAATTCCAATTAAAATCAATAACACTTCACTTTCACTTTCTATTACTTGGGTGTTTGTCAGGTGTAAACTCACCCAAATGTAATATTTGGTCAACCACATGATGACTAGACAAGTGCAAAGGAACTTCACTATGTTCAACTTTTCCATTAAACAATTTACTTCTTCGCCATCTATGCCTATGTTCCAAGTAACGATGATGTCTCATATAACATATTTTACTTCGTAGCCTCATTGAATGAGTTTAATAGTTATATACAGGACAAGCCATATACCCTTTGCTACTTCATCCAGAAAAATTGTCATAAGCTGGAAAATCATTTATAGTCCACAAAACAATCGTACGCATTGAAAAATATTTCACCTATAACAACATCATAAGTTTTTAATCTGACCTCCCAAAGATATTTTAAGTCATCAATTAGTGATTACAAGTATAAATTAATATCATTTTATGCTCTTTCTTAGTCATTAAGAAAATCTTAAGGATATAATTTTTTTAGCAATTTAGTTTTTAATTTAAAAATAATATTATCTTTTACTATAGATTGCCTGTTGATTTGACATTGGAGAATGATTATGTAGTAATATTAATAGTAAATTACAATAAATCAAAATTTTATATCTTCTGTTGATATAATCTTAAATTATAGTTAGTACTGAAATTTTGATAAAACTAATTTATATTTAAAATATAATTTATTTTATTTTTTTGGAATTTTAATTATCAATATAAAGATGATGATATGATACTCAACTTTACATATAGTAATGATGGTTTAGGTGAGTTGGTACACTTGTTGTTGATCCTCCAACATCATTCCTTGATTACACTTAGTTGGATCCACTTGACTTTCGTTCCCTGTAAGTATATATAATTGCAAAATAGATGAATGTTATGTAATTGAGATACTAAACTTTCTTGCTTTCAATTGTTTTCGTCTCTCCAAACCTTGGAATCCAAGATCTAGTCTTCCTTTCAGCATGTATTCCAATAGCAACAATAAGTAAACACATGTTCTATACTTACTATATAATATTAACACTAAATAGGCAAATAAAAATTGCAGTTATTTGACTTAATCAATTAAATAATCCTCTGGGCTATAGCCAACTTATAGCATAATAATTGTATCATTGAAGCATAAATTGTCAGACAATATCAACTCATACGCGAGTAATTTTATTCTCCAAATTTACCCTACTCCTCTCTCCTTCATTTTTTAAACATCATTTATACTTTATCCATTATATACAATCTCATAGAAAAACCTACCATCCTTGTTAGAAACAATCCAATATATGTTTTGAATTCTTTAATAATTTGTCACAAATAATTCAAACAAAAGCAAATCGTCTCTAACAAAACTTTCATCGAACATGTTATAGGTTATCCTGAAACAAGCTTCCTAATCCATCTAAGCCTTAATCATCCCATTATGGATCAAACAAAAATATGCATTCACCATCTTCCAAACAACAATACGCATTCACCACCTTCCAAACAACAATACAGAAAATTGAGACCCTCCTTGCAAAACACAAAACCCAAACACAAAAACTCAGACAATGAAAGCAGAACATAAAAATTGAATATAAGTTGGACGACTTACCTGGACAGACAATGAAAGCAGAAAAACGAGGAATGACGAAGCTGGATGAGGTTTGAGGCTCTTTAAAGTAAAATTTTGTTGGAAAAATGACGATTAACATTGAAGAGGAAGATGGACTTCCTTTTCATGTTTAAAATAACAGGAAAATGATATCATTTTTTGTGGAATAAACGACATCATTTTCATGTTATATTAAAAACTATAGCCAACATTTGGTGACGATTTCATAAAAACGTCACCAAATGTAGACCACGATTTATAAAATCGTTGCCAAATCCTTGCTTTAGTGAAGCTTCAGCAAAAACATAGTCGAATGTAAACGATTGGTGACGTTTTTGCTGAAGTGTAGCTAAAGCAAGGATTTGGCAATGATTTTATAAATCGGCGCCAAATCTTTTCATATATATATATATTTATATAAAATTATATATATATATATATATATATATATTAAATAGAGTTTTGTGACACCACATAAAATTTTCAAATCATATATTTTAAAAGAGATAAATAAAAAGTATAAATCTATGTAATATAATTAATTTTGTGTTTTTAGTTTTATAAATTTTTGAAATGACATTGTTGCTAGCTAAATTTATTTTTAGACTAACAATCATTGTCAACAATATAAAATTTGATTTTTAAGAATATGACATTAATATTTAATAGTGATTTCTATTTTTACTATATTTCAATTATTTTGTAATTATATTGAAATAAATATAATTATATGGTAATTAATATAATGATATATGAATGTATAGATAATAATTGTAATTAATATAATGATTTATGAATGTATAGATAATAGATAAATTTTCTCATATCTTAGTTATCATATTATTCTATTTAATCAAAATTCTCTATTTATTATATATAATTTCTATAATATATAGAGCATAACATATAGGAATAGGGTTTGACGATGAATTATAAAAATCATTGCAAAATTTTCGCCTTTTTGTAACAATTTTTGTATTCATCACCAAAGGTGAAGCAAAACTACGTCGTTTTATGAAATTGAAAACCTAATTATCCAAACATAACATAAATTGTTTAGATAAAGCCTGCAAACAATTATGGGCCCAAAACAGGACCCATTTCTACAAACAACAAACATTCTACTTACAAAGAAACAAAAACAACAACGTAACCCACAGCTGCTAACAATGAAAAAAAAGACAACATTTTTATAAGTAGCAAACAAGACAATTTATCTATGATGGCATTTTATAAATAAGGAAAATAAATCCTCTTTAGCCAAAAGAGTCTCCAAATGCTTCCTAATTAGGGTTGAACCATCGAACATGATCTTCTTCTCTGAGTTGGTCAAGTTGCTGGGTATGGGTTCCTTTGTCACACTTCTCACCTTTTCTTCTTCTTTTTACCTTTGGTTGTTCTGCAATAACTAGTCATTAGATTTCTCTTAGAGGAGTCACAGAGCACTCTCATCCTAAGTGAAAACTAACCTCGAGGTATGAAATTATTTGATTCTTTTGTACAAACTCAGTGTCTTCTTGCTTAATCCAGATTTCCAACTAGTAGTTAGAAATCATAGGGTCTTGTTTTAAAGAGACAGCTTTGATCTCTAGTATTCATTCAACTCTTCGAGTAAGTCTTCCCTCTTTGTAAATTTGTGCTTAACTACTCTAAAGTTGATATGTTTATTTTCTTGGATTTCTTGCGTGCATTTTCGATGTGATTTTTACATCTTATTGATTTTGGGTTGGCCTTCCTATTTTTGTACTTCCTTCTATTTTGAATTCCATGATAGTAGCTCTCTCCATATCTAATGAGGGGCTCGGGGGACCCAACTCTTTTTATCAGAATAGTGGCTTTAGAGGAAAGCACACTTAAGTCTGCATCTCCTAAACATAGTACATATACAGTTAACATTCTTCACCTTATCATAATAAATTGTCTCAATTAATATATATCACAAAATTAACTTTGCTAGAATTTTGGAACATTCAAATAAGAAATCATCTATTCTTAAAGATGTTAGGTCACCTATTAATCTGTGGCATGTGCTCCGGGTTTTATTTATCTTTAAGGTTAAGTGCCAAACAAAAAAAAGTGCTTGTGCAAGGGATTTTTAGTTGCTTAGAAAATTGAGTTTCGATGATCTTGCTTCTTCTATGAATATTTTGTTAATTGCATATATCTAATCTTCGTGTAATTTTTCATTTTCCTTATTAAATTGTACACTTTGCTTCTATATTTGATTATATCTATGACTTGTTTTTGTTTCTATTTACTTTTTAGAATAACACTATTAACATAAATTCATCACGAAATTTCGACGTGACAGATAGTTTATGATGGAAAAAATGAGCTCCGATAAGACGTATCTAGCAAAATTCCCCCTCTGAAGAATAAATCAATGCATAACAAATCTTCTCATCAAAGTATAATCATCGCTTGCCTTCAATGGCTATATCCCGATGGTTCGTACAGGATTAGGAGAAATTGGTTGTTTTGGAACAATCGTTGACTACAAAAACTATGTTTGTTCATTATGACTGATGGAGTCATTCAATCGGGTATGCATGTGTTCAAATTTGGGTTCCTTATACCATTTGATTTAGCTTTTTAAGTTTTTATGATTTAATTTTTTCAAAAGATTATGAAGAAATTAACGTGATTGTTATATACTGTTTGTTCCTTAGATGAAATACATGGTACATGTGATTCATTTAATTTAGTGATTCATACCGCATTCGGGAAATCGTTCATTATATCTTTGACACGACCCGCCTTTTTGGGCCGTGTTGGCACTAGAGAATGGGTAGGCTTAATGCCACCAAAACCCGTAGTAAGCCCAACTTTTCTATATTCTACTGAAAATTCGGCATGACC
>JAOSBM010000205.1:9975910-9994159 GCA_027568955.1 Erythroxylum tenue
GCAAAATGATTTCTAAAAAAGTTTTGAAATCTACCGTTTCTCCAAATAATGCATGCTTTCCTTTTCCGATCCAACAATATTGTGTAAAATATTGAATTCAAATTATTATATTTGTAGAGAATTCGATAAACATTAAATTTTAAGTAAACATATGGGACCAAAGAGACAGCGTGAGGTTATGCGGCCGAGGTTTAGAGCCATGTTTGGAGCAACTTACTATGAAGGTGGTTCGTCACAGTCTGCAGCTCGCACTGACTCACCTCCTCCACCTCCAAGGCCGACAGTTGCAAATGGGGCATCACCTACTACTCCTCACGCTACACCATCCCCTTCCCCAACTCATATCATCCAATACCTCTTTATCGGATAGAGGAGACGTCTGCCAGCCTGGAGCTGAGGGACCTGATGGAAGAAAGTTTATAACAATTGTCAATCAACAATAAGTGAAATCACATTATTCATTATTTACTTTTATTAAGTCTTAGGTTTATCAGTTTTTTCTATAAAATAACTTCATATATTAGGTTGGCTCCGTCTGGACTGAGTTCCAGAAATATGACTTCCACATTTAAACAAAGGATTGATCCCGAGGGTTATGTATGGAAGAATATATCTGAGGCCATAAAGCAATGTTACTTTCAGGAGTTTGAGGTAAAATAAATATTTATTTTCTTTTTATATTGATTTTTATACACTAATTACATAAATATTATTACATTATATATAGTACTCTAATTTTTTTTCTTCTTATTTCAGAAAGAATTTTACTGGGATTCTTGTTTCGATGCCAGCATGTATAAAGTATGGGAGAAGCGAGCTCGTACACATTATCGCGACTTCATTAATGCGATACACAAGGCTGGTGCACAACCGTGTTATATTTCGGAGAAAATTTGGAGTCGCTGGACCGAGTATTGGACATCACCTGCGGCAATGTCCATCTCAGAGCGTATCTCCGCCAACAGACGTGGAGGCCCAGGGGGAGAGAGTCTTTCTGTACATATGGGAGGATCAATAACCCACCACGAGCATGCACATAGACTTATAAGTATCTAAACTTGACACTTATTTTGTATATATTTTTCTTTGTTATATTATAGATAATGATTATGGTATAAATGTCTGGTTTCATATATGGTTGTGTTGAGTTATTTTCTTTGTTTATCAGAGGGTAAATATCATAAAAATAGATGAAACTCTGCTGAAATTTTTATAAATTGTAGTTGACATCTAACAATTTAGGTTATACATGTAGGAAAAGTCATTGGGCATCAAGCCTACACCTATTCAATTATTTTTGCACACCTACACGAAGAAACATGACGGTATGACATTCATTAACACCCGATGTAGAGAGCTAAATGTGTGTGAAATTAATGCATTTTTATAATTTCTTAACAATAATCCCTTACTAATGTAAACAATGCTTCCTAATAGGACCAAATACAACAATAACCATTCAGCGACAGTCTCAGGAGGAACAACCTGTAGATGAGACTCAGACGTATCTTGATGTTGTGGGTGGAAGGGACCATCGCAGAAGGATATTCGGGCTAGGTTCATATACAAACACATGTTATTCGCACTCTTCCCTGTCCAATACAGCAGCATCTGCTAGGCCAACACACAACAATGAAGTCACCGAGCTTCAGGCCATAGTGGACACATTGATGGAGCAGATAGCTCACATGAAAGAGGCTAACGTGAATAAATGGATGGAGCACATGGAGCAAATAGTTAAGATGAGAGAGGAGATGGAGCAGGTGGCTAAGATGAGAGAGCAAATGGAGTAGATGGCTAAGATGAGAGAGCAGATACAACACATGGAGCAGACCGCTAAGATGAGAGAGGAGATGGAGCAGATGACTAAGATGAGAGCGGAGATGGAGCAGATGGCTAAGATGAGGGAGCAGATGACTCAACTTAGACAGGAGATGGAACAGTTAAAGAGGCGGCTTAGCAGTTCAGAGCACCCGCGATCACCACGACATTAACTTGTCCTTGTCATTTACTTTCAATTACAAACATAAGTTATGTACACTGTAATGTTTTTATTATCAATTAAAATAATTTTAACGTTATATTATCAATTAATTTTCTGATTAAACAAATTATATATATATATACAAATTAATTTATTATACACAAATAATTGATAACTCTTAAAATTATGCATTTATCACAAGATCATGAAATCGGAATTTTTTAAACAAATTTCTTATCTCCTATTTTACCGACGGAAATACTAACACCATCGGTAACGTAGATTCATTGACCGACAGTATTACGTATACTGTCGCTAAGTATGAGTAATGTGCAATTTTATAAACTCATTGTACCAACAGAATTTAATCCGCCGGTAAATTATAAGTGTATTTGCGACGGTATTTACATTCCGTCAGTAAATATGATGACTTTTCCTATCCATTACCTTCGGTTTACCGACGGAAATGCGCCCGTTGCTACATGTTATCGACGGTTATGCCCTTCACTATTTTCCATCGGTATAAATTACCGATGGAATTTCGCCCGTTGGTAATATATTGTAGGCCGTTAGTAAATTACCGACAGAACAGCACATAAAATGTCCGTCGGTAACTTTAGCTACGATCGTTTTAACGACAATTTCGTCTGTCTTTGATTTCTGTCGGTAATTTATTTTACCGACAGAACCTGCCGGTTTACCGACGGTATTGTCCATCGGTAAACAGCTGATTTCTTGTAGTGAATGCTATCCGTAAATCTTTAAACTAATCACATCTTTTGTCGAGATTAGCGCCTGTATATATTAGCAATGAAGATATATATATATATATATTTACGAATATTTTGTATGCTTGTCCAATATCTTGGAAAAGAACGAGAAACTGTGGAAGAATTGTGGAAAAATATGTAGAAGAAATAGAAGGCTTATCAGTTTTAACCAACTGAAAAATGATTGTTTTAGAAGAGAGAATGTGCAATTGACAATGAATTACATGGATAATAGGTAGATATTGAAATGTGAGTTGGGTATGACTCCTGGTGCTTGTTGGTCATGGCATGATCCAATTTACGTCTATCTAATACTGGCCATTTAGGTGTTTTGATATCCTCAACTTAGACAAACATTTACGACAAATGAAAATGACGCTCATCCCACTCATCAGTATACGTTCATCTCTTCAGATCATTTTGAGAATATTGATTAATATGGTATTGCCGAAATCTTATTTTCCAACTGAAAGTTCCAAAATACGAGCTGCTAAAAATTCACAAACTATTGATCTAGATCAGCATATCCAAAAGCCATTATTTCTGGTCATGTGAGTCTCCATCGGAACAAATACAATCCAAAACCATGACCCTTAGAAACTTAGATTTGACCTACATACCTCAAGAATACGGATAGTAGGGAGGGTGCCCTCCTGATCTCAACATCTCAAATCTTTATCGTTACAAGAGCTCATCATCCTTGCAAGGCACAGTTCAAGCAAGCAAATCTTAATAAACAATCAGCAACGCGAACAACACTTGGCGATAAGTAACTTTAGATGGTTGGATATAACCCACTTTCTACAAGTCACTAAACTGCTTTCATTATTCTACCAACTCTGACGGAGAGATTCTAAATCTTCACTCGATGTACAAGATAGAACACCAACGAGAAAACTCACCAAGTCTACAATTACTTCCCTTTCTAAAACACGAATTACAAAATACCACTTACATCCTAACTTTCTGCATCTTTATTTTTTCAATCTAACATAATAAGTTCCCTGCCACAGTTAAGGCCATTGCTTACAAGTTGAAAAATCACCAGCCACAGCTCAGGCAAAACAAAAGGTACGATATCACTCCACACGGGCATTTCGATATTTCTGATTGCTTATAACAATAGTTATATTTCCATTCCATATTCAATCAAATTATTTCCTCTAAACTTCCAGTTTCTTGAAGCGACTACATATAGTCAACAATGTATCATAGGTTCTCAATGTTAAAACTATATTTTTATTCAAATAATATTTAAATGGAGTTACAGTTTTCATTCAAACCCCAAAATGCAATATTCGGGCACTCATGAAGCAAAACATTGGATGAATGGTAGACCTATAGCATTTCAAATATCATAGATACATAAAATACAAAATATGAAAGTGAAACCCATCACTCTGGATTATTAAAGGCACCGGAGATAAGTTATTCAAAACCATGCATGCCAGGGATCACCCAATTTATTGACCTAACTGGTAGTTTCTTTGATTCCTTCGGCCATATCGAAATAATTTGAAGCTTCGATAATGCACAATAATAATTCACTTCCGGAGAGACATCCACAGTCTGATATGAGAAAAATGTTTCATTTCGACTTGAACTTGCGACTGATAGAATCATAGGTGGGGACATTAATGACTGCACACAATAGAGTGAAAGAAAACATAAATTATCAAATAAATTGTAGAGGAAGAAAACGCAGAATTCTGGCTGCATGTTCAATACCATCTCCATATGTTGCCATTGTAAGAGGATTAGAAATAAGCCGCTGAGCAATTGAAGTAATATCCTCCGATTTAAGTTCATCTACAGTCTTCAGAAAATGCTCCACAGGTTTCCTATGACATGATGGAACATTATTACTACCAAACGTGATAAACCACATAGATGAGAGACATTCATTGCAAAAAGCAAGCATGCAATTGTAAATAACTAGCACTGACAATTAGTTACTCTGGCAAAGATCCCAGTACAACAATAACTTGCCTCTCATAGCACAGCAAACACAACCAACAACATGATGCCAGAATGGTCAACAAATGTGAAAGAGTTGAAGTTTGAGTTGCACATTACTCGTTCATAAAGCCTTTGGAACAAGCAGAGTTAATAGGCATGGTAACAGAAGGTTACACATCACAACATACCTCTCACCATAGGTCAAGATTTGTCTACCCATATCTTCAGAAGCAATCATCTGGAACAAACAAAAGTAGATGTAAGTAGACAATTTTAAAACAAACTCTGACACATCTTTATTTTTCCATTTTGCTCTAGGTGTTATTTAAACAGAAATACCTAATAACAAAGGTCCATCTAGATCACCCTCTCACGAATCATTTCAGACCTTCCTGTCCTCTTTTCTTTCTCCTACTTTAGTTTGTCACTTTTCCTCACCAATGTACCCAACGTGAACTACATTGGTTAGAGCAGATCCATTTTAAGCAGTAGTCTCTAATATTCAAGGAGACAAAAGCAGCTTGACATGAATATACTTTATTCCTTGTACAATCTCTTTTGTTCCCACAATTCTATCTTCAGATTCTCATTTCTTACGAGTTTGTTCATTAGGACATAATTCATTATTAACCAATATTTTTACCAAACACCAGAGCTTGCTTAGATGCTGTTTGACATAGTTCCTGTAGTCTAACAGGAATCTTACTCAAATAAATTCCACCAGCAATTCTCCGTTTAGAACACATATTCTCCATTTCATAATGGATTTACAAGAAACTATATTGATCAAGAACTGAAATACATTCTGTAAACTAATTATAATCACTCAGTTTTATCCTTGAAAGTTCCAGGAATGTTTAATCTCTGCCTTGTTCTAATAAATGATACTCTTCCAGGATTTATCAGGTATGCATCTTTTTGGTTAGGTATTGCTTCCCATAAACATCCACATTTCTGAACATAGTTGAGAAATATTGATGTAGTCCTACTTGTGGGCATAAGCACATTATTGCTGATGGTCTCTTCCCCAACAACCAAGTAAACCCCAGCCACTTGCAGCTCATGCTACCTTCACAATCTCGTCTTTAGGTTTCTATTGACCATAATTCACACCTATATGCATCTTCTTATCGCTTCCCCTATCCTAGTTTGACTCCAGGTTTGCTTTCTGCCTGAACTTTTCCACCCCATTTTGTTTCTACTAGTGGTATTAAGTCTACAAATTATTTGCTGGTAGTCTCCCTCAATTTTCTTAATAAAGTACAAATATTCAAGTTCAAAAATGGATCGCTTCATTTAGAATTCATCAATATACAATTAACAAATGAAAGGAACAAATTGACATACTCTGGATTCCAAATTCATTAAAATGGCAGACTTTGTTGACTGCTTAGCACGAGATAACTGCACTGGGTCAACTGTTCAGAAAGCAACACCAAAAACAATCAGTATCAGCGTAGAAAGTCCAATCATTCGGTAGGAGACCACCATGATAAAAGTGGGGCAACAAACCTGCACCAGGTGTAGCAACTTGAATGAGCTCATTAACTGCTATATCAATGGCTTTCTCTGCAAAATAAGAACCCTGCACCAAGAAGCATAAGTCTCTTTTATAGCACTCATATGACTGACATAGCATAAGAATACAAAAACCTAACATGCAAGCCTCTTCTTCAGCATAAGTCCAAATCAGTTCACTAACCATATCCATCTATTTGTAATCTCTATTATTCAATATAAAATTGAAATGAATAGCCAATATGCTGTTGCAGATGACATTAATTAAAAATACAAGAAAAAAACAAAATGCAGAGAGGAATTTCCAAGAAGAATATGAAGAAAAAGATTTCAGCAACAAATAGCCAAACAGAAGCCTTGTTAGTTGTCAGAAACTAGAACATGCAGTATGAAAAGGTGTTCAAGGTGGTAGCTTACAGTGGAGCCTTGGATACCAAAAATGCTGGTATGGTTGTAAATTTCGTTGAATGCTATAAAAGACTCAATCTGTGGATATTCATTCAATACACGAAGATCTGTCCCCATATCAAACATATAAAAAATAAAAAGAGTTAAAAACTCCTAGAAGGAAAAAGAAAAGGAATTTAATAGCTTGGAATCATGAAACTAAAAAATAACCAATGAAGAATAGTACTTAGATGTGTATCAACGTCATGTTAATAAATAAACTCAGTGTGGAGATATATCGTATCTTGCAATAAGTGTAAAAATCTTAGATTAACTGTACCATTTAGGATCAAAATATTTATAGACTTACACAGCCTTGAGTACATTCCTTTCCCAGGGCCACCAGCAGAAAATGATCCACCTCCCCCCATTAGCATCTATAGTGTTACTAATAAGATTTAGTTACATCTAAATTGGTAGAAAAATATGGTACATCAAAGGCAAAATCATGGTCAAAGAGATAACACAAAACAACGAACTGGTAGAAACTAAATGTTTGCGGTTATGGAGCTGTACAGAAATAAAATGGAACAAACCTGGAAAACTGTCAATGCCATAGCATCCTTCAAATGGTGCCAGCCGCCAGGTAGTCCAAATGCGAGAGCAAAATGGATTTTCTGGTCCTAGAAGGGAAAGTGAATAACTATTAACCCATTGTGAACATACATGATAAGTGATGATGAATTCCATGAAAATTGAAAAAAATATGGTACAAACCACAGAATCAGATTGACGACGAAAATCACCACCAGTGTAAACAGAATCAGGCTCTCCTACACTAGAAATCATTGGTAGGTCAGATAAAAGTGGCTCTGCAATTGAAACCAATTCCTCATGCTCAACACCAGAAGCTGCTACTACAATCCGAGGAGCTGTGTAATTTTGCTGATGTTCTCAAAGCCAATCCAGGCTAACATTGTCAGTACTTATGAGAATAAGCAAGGGATAACTTTTTATCTTAGGAAGTCCAATTTCAAAATGAAAACAAAAGGCACGGTTAGATTAGACCTACAGTTACAAATTCCTCCAAAATAGTGCTATTCAATCTATTAGTTGCAGATTCTGTAGCCAACAAAGGGTTTGCCAATGCACCAGAAAAACCAGCAGAATGAAGTCCCTCTGAGAGCACACCTTGAGGATTTTTTGAAGCTTCAGTAATCTCAGCTTTCACTTTCTGAAGCTGCATTATGCAGGAATTTAATTATGTAAAACACAAATGTTTTGATGTATTACACTCCGAATCATATCATTCAACATTGAGAATCATACTTGTTCATTGACCTCCCAATCAAGGAAAACAGGGTTTCTAACACAGTCAACCAGTAACTCTACCATCTGCGGAACATAAGTCTTGAGAGCATCAAAAGTGTAGCCCATCTGTTCCCTTGAAGCCGATGCTTGCACATTACCTCCAACTGCCTCAACTTCTCTCACTATACGCAAATGGCTACGGTTTCTGGTGCTCTTGAAAGCCATCCTCTCCAGCATGTGTGTTGCTCCAAAAGTATCTGGTGTCTCGTAAATGGAACCAGAGTTAATATATAACCCAACTGATGCTGCAGGACTCTGGTATTAAAATAAACAAGGTCATAAAAAAGGCACGGAATTATCTAAAGCATATTCAATAGAATGTGACACATACTGGTGTTGTTTGAGAGGCGATTTTAACGCCGTTAGAAAGTTGGGAGATCTGAGTTTTGCCAGGCTCAACATGATCAGGCAATGGGGCTGAGACTTCAACTCCTGGGAGTGGGAAATCCAGCGGAGGCAAAGAACTGGACTTCTCTCCAGTCAACCAGCTGAAGAGACCACCTGAAGAGGATGATTGCCGCACAACTGCACTCGAACTTGAATACCTTACAGGTAACCTACGACCCTATTCACATGAGAACATCAGAAGCAATGTTTTAATACTCCACTAACCTCCATTTCCGCATTCTAAGTAACATCAATTAATATTACAGAACCATATTCCGCACGCTTTCCATAAATCGAAGTGGATAATCATCGATACCAAGATTGGAATAAAGATAATGGTTTAATTGGAGAAGTTTCTGTAACTGACCTTGAGAGACCTTAGGCGTGAAGCTACTGTTCTGAACATGGCCGATTTGTATGAAACCCTAAGCTGTGTTGAGTGTAAGCCGCCTGATCTCCGGGAAGATAGTCACAGTTCTGACTTCTGTGTGCGTCCTCTGGGCTCAACACTTTAGATGGTTTGCGGGGTAGGGGCTGGTCTATATGCTATGGAGCACACATCACAACCAATCTGTACCGTGCAATTAAGAGGGTTTGTGATTGGATGTTAGATTTCAACTTTTCTTTGGAGGAATGTGTTAATCATGCATATTTATTTTCATGTCTAGGTTTTGGAAATGAAAATTTTATTAGAAAACATACCTTTCCATTTTCATTTTAATTGTTGGATTATTTATAAAAGTGATAACATTTGTAAAAGATAGCCTTGCATTGATTTCATATCAAGTTATGATTAAACTGCAATTTCATTCCACGCATTGAATCATCCTTTAAAATGCACATTGCATGATGGTGTGCAAAGAACACGATGATGAGAATTTTCTTGCATTTATAGCCTTCATATGCAATGTATGCTTGTATATGATAAGATAAAATTAAGTAGAGATATGTAGTTTATCTAATTATATACAAATTGAAGAAAATCTGGTGGTTGAGATAATTATAACATATGTTATCAATCGAAATCTACTAAATGGAGAGATGGAAAAGACTTTTGTCATAACATCAACAATATGATTCAAGGAGGAAATATGTTTGACGAGGAGATCTTTGTTTGCAGCCAGCTCCCAGATGAATAGAATGTCAATTTCAATGTACTTCGGACGTGCATGGGAAAATGGATCAGCAATAAGAAAAGTTGGCACCAAGATTATCACACTATAGAGTGAGCTTGAGATGAGACATATATCCCTATTTCACTAAGGAGGGAGGTGTTCTAACAGAGTTCAGCAGCAGTGAAGGCAATACTGCAATATTGAACTACAATGCTGGACTTGGCTACAGTAGGCCATTTCTTGGAACTCGATGAAATGAGATTAGGACCAAGAAAAATACAGTAGCCAGAGGTAGAGCAACGATTATTAGAACAGTTAACCTAATTAGCATCACAATAGGCCTATAAATAAGAGAACAGGAACACTTAAAAGAAAGTCCATAAGATGGAGTGAATTGTAGATACGACAAAATACGTTTGATCGCAGGCTAGTGAATATCTATAGGACAATACAAAAATTAAGAATTTTTTTGATAAAGAACTGGAAGTTTGGACGAGTAAAACAAAGATATCGAAGAGCACTAACAGTGCTAAAATACTTAGTCGAATCTGGAAGTGGGAAACCATAGTTTTTAGATAACAAAAGGTGGGAGTGATAAGGGTGGCAATATGGAATTGTGAAGACTAGTTTGGGTAAAAAGATTTTTGATATAATATGTTTAGGTAAGAATAAGACCATTGGATGTAAGAGTGGCCTTAATTCTAAGGAAATGATGAATGGGACCAAATTCTTCATGGGGAAGGTGGTGTGAAGATCATAAATGATAGTAGTAGTGATGCAGGATGGGGAAGAACATATGTCTAAGATATTATCCATATATATTAGCATAAAGGTAGTATGAGAGGAAGTAGTGTGAATGAATAAGGAGGTGTTAGAATTGGAGGCAGTAAATGAAGATAAGTTTTTGATTCAATTCGTAAAACCAAGCCCTAGGAGCTTATTTGAGACTATAAAAAGCTTTGTGGAGACAAAAAACATAAAAGGGATGCTAAAAATCTTGAAATCTAAGAGGCTGAGTCGTGAAAACATGTTTTTAAAGACGACCATAAAGAAAAACATTATTTACATCAAGTTGAAGAACTGACCAGTTTTGGGAGATAGCAAGACTAAGGATAATGCAAATGATTGTGGGTTTAACAACAAGACTAAATGTATTAATGTAGTCAATTCTTGGAGCCTAAAGATAGCATTTAGCCATAAGACGAGCTTTGTAACAATCGAGATACCATCAAGATTCCTCTTAATATGAAAAGGCCATTTTCAATTGACAACATTTGCATTTAATGATGGAGGAACAAGAGTCCATGTTTAATTACGATGAAGAGTATTGAACTCATCAATCATAGCTGACTAGTGGTGATATTTGTTTGCTTGAGTAAATGAAGTAGGATAAGGTGAGATAATGAGTGTGGAATAGCTAATATAGTCAGGGACGGTGCCAGAGATACAAGTGTGATCCCGTGTGCAGTTGATCATTGGGTGAGGATAGAGGACAGGGAAAGATGAAGTAGTGGAGGATGAGGAGTTACTAAGTGTAGTTGGGGTGGAACTAGTAAACGTAAGGTGATTGTTGGTAGAGAAGGTGAAGGAACAGGGATAGAGACTTCGACGAATGGAAAGTCAGTTTCAAGAAACAGTGATAGCCTTTGTAATGGAATGCATAACAAAAAAATATAGACAGAGTGGATTTAGCAATAAGTTTATTAAGACGAGCAGATCTTGAAAAGGAAAAAATAGGTATAACCAAAGACCCAAAGGTGAAAAAGGAAGGGTTGCTATAAAAAGGAAGTTTATGAGGAGATTTGTTGTGAAGAATATAAGTGGGTAGCAAATTGATGAGATACATAATAGTGGAAAATGTTTCATTTCAAAAAGATTTGGGGATGGAGGCATAGATAAGGAGGGTGAGGCCAATATTTGTAATATGATGTGTTTTGCATTCTGCAAGACCATTTTGTTAATGAGTATGAGGACAAAAAATGCAATAGGTAATGTTATAGATAGCAGAATAATAAGCCAGTGTCTTTAATGAGTTTAGGGGCTCTATCACATTGAAAGGTTTTCATGATGGTAGAAATAAATTTTCAACGTAAGTTTTAAAGTGTTGAAATTAAGAAAATGCTTGATATTTATAAGTTAAAGAAATATTTATAAGTTTTCATCGTGTAGTGACTAAAGTCATTAAAAAAAATAAAATGGTGATTACCTGAAAAAAGAGAGAGATGGTAAGTGTAACATACCACTCCCATAAAGCATATACCTGACATACCGAAGGATATTCGAGAACATACTATACGAAAATGACACATTAAGGTGGTTAAATCAATTCATTTTTACTTTTTAATCCATCGCACACAACATAAAACATTTCAATAATCATGTTGTTCCAATTTTATTCACAAAATTATTCAGTCTCAAATGTCATTACATTTCCAAAATTCACATGTACAATAGACAACAATTAAAAGATACAATCCTTGATAAAACATAACTAAGACATTTGCAGGTACAATTGATCCCGACACTAACCCATATCCAAATGCAGAAGTTACTTCAACTAAACTAGCTAGGTCTCCTTTGAACTTGAAAATCAATGTTGCAATTTTGATGAGTTTGAGAACTCAGTGAGTGAACCATCATTGATGTGCTTACTCAAACAGACATCAACATCACAAGTATATAACATAGTTTAATCAGTATCTCACATCATTTAGAATCAATTCCCATATATCATATCATTCAGAATTTAGTACCTGATTGCAATATTCATCACATTTCAATAAGCCCATTATGAATACAAACATTTCATATAATCATTTTAAGATAATCTAATCATTCATTTCATCTCATTCATATCATCCACATGTACACAAACATATCATATCATTATATCCACTCAATTCAGTCATTCTTTGGAAATATTCACACGGTACATGTAAAGTTATGGATGCAAATGCAAATGAGATTCCTCTTTTATTTTTATTTTATTGTGATCAAGTGCCTATTTAACTGTCCCGTATCCGTTACAGATATCGGGCTTATTTTAGATACTATCCTGCACCCATTATAGATACTGGCCTCATTTCATATACTGTCCCGTACCCAATGTACCGGGCTCATTAATCGTTGAGCTTGTGGCTCTGTGTGCACATTTTTTAACTTTAACCTCCTTTTTCACTTTGGTCGCTCCCGTCACAACTTCTTTATCTGATCATACATATCAATGTCATGATATGCATCATTTCATATAATATACTAGCAATCACTTTCATCCAGTGTACACAGTCATTTATCACATTCATCGGACCCAAGTTTGGCATTCAACATTTGGTTGAGCATTTATTTCCCGCATTCACATACATGTAGTTAACACTCCCAATACAGTCCCGAATATTGAACTCCTCGGATAATCAGTTGTCCGGAATCATCAATATCACAATCATATCCAAATCATTTCAATATATATAGATAAAAGGATTAAACAAAAATAATTCAAACAAAAGCACATATCTAATTGAGATCACACATCTAGGTTGATCACAGTTTGTTTCAATAAGCTATTGCTTTGATCATCCGGCAATATCTGGATGTTGTCGGTGTATTTGTGCTTCTATTGTCATGCAATACACATATAATTCACATATTACTAAGTTGATCAATCACATAATTATTCATCCATGCACATGCATATGTGTCATGTTCAATGCATGCTCAATTAACTATTCTAGATATGTATCCTTATTCACAAGTCTTGATCATTCATTCATTATAACTTGTGCATAACTTGTCTGAAATTAGGTTTATACCTTAAGTAAGTTTGATCACTCTCAATTCATCAATCATACGATCACCAATCCTTTTCTAATGCTTTAAATTCACACAATTTCCCAATTCTCATTCATTTATAGATAAATTCATATTGTTCATATCCTTTGAATCACATTTGCATTCATAGGAACATCCTTATACCATTAACAACTCATACTTCCCAAATTCATATGCATTGATATCAAACAATCCATTCCTTGAATTATACATCATTTAAGAACCTAAACTCGTCAAACTAAGCTCATTTTAAGCCTCAATCAAGTCTAATTAAACCAATGTATAGTGTCTTATCCTTATATGATTCAACAAGAACACAAAATACAAATTTTTCTCTCTGCTAAGCATTTCCACGATCTTGGAAAGGAATCAATACAATTCCCACAATCATGGGATGGGTGAATCGAAAGTTCACCTTCACTTTCCTTCCACGTTTCTTTCAAATTTTGACACCTTCAAGATAGTTCATCAATTATACCTTAAAGATTTTTCAATTCCTCATCAATTCATCTCTAATTACAATTCAAATCATTCATTTGGTAGTTCACAAATTATGGTCTTTCAAGCATCAAAATCAGAACATAACATAACCAATCCATTCATTAAATTCCCGACACACATTCAATACCGACACCACAACCAAATTAATCCTTAATCAATCATCATTAATGTTATTCTAACATATGTCAATAGGTCAATAATTCACTTTCTAGTTCAGCTCAATGTCTACTCAACCATCAAGCTAACCTAGCCTTATGTGCAATGTTTAAATCCTTTTCTTCCTAATGTTCCTTTATGAATAAGTTGTCTTCTTTTAATCATAAGTCTCTCTACAAAGATCCAAATGCCATGATTCTTGTGCCCCCTGAAACTAGACTTCTTTTAGTATTAATATATCAAAAAATTACATAAACAACATCTCCCTTTAAAATATAATCTACATCCAAGTTATGTCCTATTTCTGGTAAGAAACAGACTGGCAACCAATACTTAACCTTCAATAAATCATTATCACGACATCTCCTAACCAAACCATTTCACAAAAACATTAAAAAGACATCAATAATCATCTTTCATGTTTTATATCTATTTCATAAAAACATTAATAAGACAACAATAATCATTTTTCATGTTTTATACTTTCACTAATTCAGACTCTAAGGTCCTAAAAAAATAGGAAATAATACATGGTTCCTGCACAGGGGTCTATCACAGGCAGTATTAGGGAAACAAGCATAACTCGAGGTATAGTCACTATTTTGTCAAGCCACTTTCACAGAAGTCAAGTTAAGACCTATATCTACAACTTTCATTCTTTGAGTTTCTTCAAATTCGTGCTCTAAGGATATGAAAGACAGGTCGAAAAAGAAAGATGAAATTGAACTAGAATTTCAACTTACCTTGATAACTTCTTTCCTTCTCCTCTTCTCTTCCCTTTTTCCTTTCCTTCTCTTCTCATTTTCATTTTTCTCTCTCTTCTAACCTTATGGTTGACCTCCACTCTCACTTCTATTGCCTTTTTCATCCATTTTCTCTAGAAAATTCAAGAAGATCAAACTAATTTATGTGTTATCATTCCATTGATCCATGTGTCACCCTTTTATTAGTATATATGCTATCCTTCTATTGGTCCATATATCACTATTCTATTGGTCCATATGTCACCCTTCTATGGGTACATATGTTATCCTTCTATTGGTCCATATATCACTATTCTATTGGTCCATTAGCCATTTACTTTAGGCTCTACATGTCACTCATTTAAGCCTACACATGTCACTACTTGTAAGGCTACACATGTCACTAATTATAAGGCTACATATGTCATCATTTGTAAAGCTACATATGTAACCATTCTAACACTCCACATGTCACAAGTATAAAGTGTCATTTATCACAAATTTAAAGGGCCACTTGTCCCTCATATACTCAAGCCACTTGTCATCTAATTAACTGAGGCATTTGTCACTTATTTCCAATGCCACATTTCACCATTTCATAGGCCTAATCAACTTAAATTCCCATGTATCAATTTATCTTATTCTTTAACATTTTTCTTAAACTAGATGTACATATCACCTCATCAATTACTCAATTGCAATGATAAATTCCCAATTTACTAATTATAGTCCATCAAAACAAAATTCAAGACAAAATCAAATCACAATTACATCATGATTAGTAAAAACTTTTCATACCCTAGAATATGTCAATTGAGTGTATATACTATCTTGCAGTGTTTTCTAAATCATGATTCATATGTGTATACGAATATTATGCATGTGAATGAAATACGTCTCGTAAATTCTTAAATGAAATAACTCATGTGACTCAATCTAACAATTTAATCTATTAACAATTTTAGGAGGCAAGATATTACAACTCTTCCCCATTAAGAAATTTTGTCCTTGAAATTCTTACTTGACTGATCAAACAAATGCGGGTAATGCTATCTCATATTTTCCTTAGTCTCTCAAGTAGCTTCTTCTCTCGAGTGATTTCTTCAATAGCTTTTACTAGAGGAATTACTCAATTCCTCAACTGCCTATTCTAATAATTGACTATTTTTACTGGTTCCTCCATATAACTCAAATTACTCGTAATCTCAACTTTCTGAGCTGGTAACATATGCCTCAATATATTATCCATATAACAAAAATGCACATTTATAAGCCAAATATTGATATTCAATGTTCATTCATACAAATTATCAATATAATTGCACATTAGTACAATTCATCACTACAACCAATACAAATGCTCATCAATACCAATTATTCATGTTGTCATGTTGTATTTCTTATTTATGACTGTTAAGTTTCCTTTCTGTGTTAAGCCTGCACATTTTCTGTGGGTGTGGATAACGGTGTTATGGATATCTAAGGATATCAAACTGTGGACACCGGTGGTGTCAAATTATATCAGCAGCACTGTTACCTTATAAGCATGCCCATCCATCCACAACCAAGGTAGTACAATAGGCACTATAACATTTTCTTTGGAATGCATTATGCTTCGGATTTGACCTGTACTTTCTAAGCGTACTAACATGAAATACAATATGGATCTAAGTTCTTCCTAGTGGTAGCGCCAATCTGTAAACCAATAGATCCACTTTCTCAGTAATATCATAAGGGCCAATATACATAAAGTTCCTCTTGCCCTATTATCAAACCTCAACACTCGTCTCTATAGTGTGACACTTTCAAATTTTACTTTATCTCCCACTTGGCACTCTATATCACTCCTGTGCTATTATGCGTAACTCTTTTTGTCAGTCCTAAGCTACCTTAATCCCACTGCAAATCATTTTCACCTTATCAACTATATCTTGAATCAATTATGGGTCATCAATATTCCTTAGGCCCTCTTCGTCCTAATACAAGGGTGTTTAACATCTTCTACCACTTAATTTCATAAACATATTCTCTTGTTCTATATCATTGCCAACATTTTCAGAAGTTCTACTACACATACAGTAACCACATATTATGGACTTATTCTCTTCTTCAAAGATAAACCTCAAGCTTTATTTTGCAAGTCTCAAACTAAACTTTTCAAGTGTCCACCAATTTCTGTTATAGAGCAGTTAATTATAAGAAAAGTAATATGTAGATTGCAAATCTAACGTAAATGTTTTTAATATGCAATTTCTATACAACTACATTCCAACACGAACTACCTCAATTACATCTGTTAATCATTAAATATTTCATAATATCAAGTATGGCAAGTATCTCAATTCTAGTCTCTGATCATCTATAGCCGGTAGGTATAGTTGATCATCACATGTAAAGGTATCATTGTGTAATAACAACTTAACACTCTATATTTGTAGGATAATACCATCCAATTCATGCACTTAAAGATCTCAACATTAAGCAGGACATATCCATTCAAACAAAACAATCAATATCTAACATTAGCACCAAACAAGACAATATATCAATGTTCATAACTCATATTTCCAATTTGACAAAATCAGAGATCACATCTGTTTCGTTTCCAGTAATACATTTCGCATAACATATAATGCGAATATTTTCTAGCATTTCTCAGTCTTGGACTTCGAATTAACCAACAACTTAACCCAAAAAAATCAACAACTATTAACATGTTTGATCCTCTATACAAGGTTTTCAAGTCCTTTAAGTAATAGCAATAACATCATCTTAAATTCAAGGACTCGGTAACATAATTCGGATACTTTACAATAACAAAAATTACAATCTCTATATTATGTTCAGCTCCTTGTCCTTGAGTATTATAATTATCTGACTCCAATATTCACCTTTGATTCATTTAATAATCACCAATTCCTAAAAATGGAACATTTGGTCTACATGATATAATTCAGTGAAAGTCTTTATAAAAAGAAGATTTCTCTCCAAAGTTACTTGTATTGTTCATGAAATCTTTCTCAATCAACTATATTCATCATTGCTTTTCAACCATTCATAATATTTCAACAAAATCGATTTCCCTCATATCTTACATAATCATAATATTCTATACACTAAAGCTTGGTGATGCAATAAGCAAGCACATTTACTCTTATGCCTTGATATGTACCATTAAGACCATTACATCTTGTCTAAAGATTTATTTTCAAAAGGTCACTAATTAATATCTCAAGCTGATGATACTTGGATCTCAATTGATTCTGGATAACATTTGGGTATCCTATGACAATACAAAAGTTACCTATCCTTAGTGGTTACCATTTCAATACATCCACATAAATCCACGCTTCCACTGCGCTACTCTGAGTCATCTCGGAAAAAAAATTCTATAGGGACTAGGGCTTAAGAGCATTCAATATGTCATAGATCACTCCCTGTACAATATCCATGTTAGATCCCGTTTCCGGAACCCAACTCTTGAACCATAAAACATGAATCATGATCATCTTACCTTGAAGGGTTATTCCATT
>JAOSBM010000205.1:10050533-10063267 GCA_027568955.1 Erythroxylum tenue
ATGCTTGAGAGTATGATCACATTTTAGCTCATTAAGTATATCTTGAGGGGTAAAACTCCGATTGAGATGTTTCTTATTTCAAAAAAAATTAAAGACCTAGAGCTACAATTTCTTTGATGAAGTCAAGTTGTAATTTTGGTGTTTGACTGATGTGGGCACACCACCCTTAGAAAATGTTGGTTATGACCCTACAGGGTAATAAGCTCAAGGTTTAGGGCTCTGGATGTTGGGCTCCGAAAATGGGGTCCAACATATAAAATCATTTTAAATATTTTTTCTAAACAAGGTCTTACCTGCTTGACCTCTAATAAAGTCATTTTTAATAAAAAAATGAACTCAGACGATCATACCAAGCACAAGGTGCTTGTTTTAATCCATACAAAGCTTTATGAAGTTTATAGACATAATCTGGTTTATCAATATCTTCAAAACCAAAATCACATAATTGACTTACACTAATTAGATTATACTTTAAGTCTTCATCCAGCAGAACATTATCAATAGACGAAAAATAATCTTTATTAATTTTGCCGATTCCAACTATTTTGCCCTGTTGGTTGTCTCTAAAAGTTATTGATCCTCCTTGCTTATGTTGGAGGTCTAGGAACATAGACCTTCTTCCCGTCATATGTCGCGAGCAACCACTGTCTAAGTACCATTGGTGCTGGCTACTTTTTCCAAGAAAGGAGATCTCATCATTGCATTCCTTTTCAGCTATCAAGCATATATTTGCTTGTTCTGATTTTTTGAGTCAGATTCAGATTCAGACGAATCCAGATCTTTCCATGTTGCCATCATGCTCTTTTTGTTTTCTTTAATTTTCTTCTGTTTTCTTTTGAGCAACGGGTATTCAGACTTGTAATGTCCTGGTATATTGCATTCACAGCATACGATATAACTTTTCTCATTCTTTGAATCGTCTTTGCTATTTCTTTTAAAAGAGAAGTCTTTATTTCCCCTTGATTTCTTTTTCCACATCCTCCTAATCTTTCTTGAAATGAAGGATAGTTCATCATCATCTTCACTTGAATCTTGATCAGATTCACTATCATCATCATTCTTGATTTCTTCAAGCTTTAATGCTTTTGAAGATGTGCTTCTATTTTTTTGTATCTTTTGATTCTTCTGACCAGCCTTTAATGTGATAGATTTATCTCTTCTGGGTCTATCTTCTGCATCAAGCTCAACTTCATGAATTTTCAGTGAACTAAGCAATTCATCTAGCTTTAGCTTACTTAAATCCTTGGCTTCTTGTATTGCTGTTACTTTGGGTCTCCATCTTTTTGAAAGACTTCTGAGAATTTTTTGACATGATCTTGACTATCATATATTCTCCCTGGAGCATTAATTCCGTTAATAATTGTTTGGAATCGTCCAAACATCTGATCAATAGTCTCATCATCTTTCATCTTTAACAACTCATTCTGATGAACAAAAATACTAATCTTGGATTCTTTCACGTGATTTGTGCCTTCATATGCAATGGCTAATGTGTCCCACATTTCCTTTGTAGATTTGCATCCATGAACCTTATCATATTCACTTCTGCTTAGAGCATAGCTTAAAAAGAACTTTGCCTTTGAGTTTAACTAAAAGCGAACTTTCTGATTAGCTGACCATTTGTCACAAGAGATGTTATTGCCTTCATCGTCTGTTGGTGTATATGGACCATTCTCAATGATATCCCAAAGATCAATATGTTTGGATTCTACAAATAGCCACATCCTGTCCTTCCAATAACGATAATCTTCACTATTGAATGCAGTGGGCCTTATGACCGAGGCACTTTTGTCTATAAAAACATGTGATTCAGCCATGGGTAGTTGTCCTCACTTTGTAATAGTATTTCTTGGAAACCTTGCTCTGATACCAACTGAAGTAAATCTCTTGTTAATATAGAAATCACGTATAATATATACAATACACAAGAAGGGGGTTGAATTGTGTTAAATTGTCAAAGATTTTAATCTTTAAAAAGCTTCTTGAATTTTTTTTTACGAATTCAGATGATTACAAAACAATTCACTTAAATCAACGAGTATTGCAATCACAAAAATTATTATCTATTCTTTTAACAAAAAGAAAATCAAAGAGATAGGGTTAGAAAGATTGATGTCGCGATTTATACTAGTTCACCCTTAACCTTGGGTTACGTTTAGTCCTCAAAGTTTGTCTGAGATTTCACTATACTCTCAACGTTACAAGTATTCTTTCTATACTTACAGAACCTCTTCAGGTCTCTCTCACAAAGTATTCTTTATCTGATTTCTTAACCTCTCCAGCTCTAGCCTTTCTTTCTTTTGGAAAGATATTGTTTGAGCTTCATGTTACAGATGTGTTTGCTCTCGTTTTTTTTTGCACTTTAGTACAACGTTTCTCTAAGTATTGTACAATCAGATTTTCTCTTTTGTATTGTATGTAGTTATCTATTTTTTTACAACTATACCTAGTATTTATAGCCTAAATCTTTAACTGTCTTCTTGAGAGATTTGCCTTTTGAATCTTCTAGAAACTGTTATTAGTTGAGTCCTATAACTAACTCCAACTAACTAATTGACTGACGTTCTAGAATATTTTTCATCTTCATCGTCTGGTACTATGCTTCTTTTAGTGTTATGCTTCGTCTGGTGTCCCGTTTTCGTCTGGTATATCTAAGATGCTTTGTCGTAATCAACTTTTAAGTATTGTCTTGAGTTGACCTTCTGTATCTTCTTATGTTGATCGTCTTGATCTTCTTATGTTGACTGTCTTGATCTTCTTGTGTTAACCTTCTATATCCTCTTTTGTTGACCATGTAGATCTTCTTGTGTTGACCATGTATCATCTTAAGTTGACGATTTGTGTCACTTACATTTTTCTGCGCACTTAACAAACTTATCAAAACAGTTCACATACTTCTATAATTATTATTATTTGATTGTCATCAAAATTAATAGTGAAGTGAAGTCTTCTTGACTTAACATCCTTGTGATTATGGAGATTTATTTTCCATCATAGTAGCACTGGCAGCCAGAATGAAATGACTTTTTCTAAGGTTAAACTTTAAACCTAAAAGGTTTTTGAATAAGGACAGTATCGAGATGAACAATTCAATAGATTTATCATAGGTTTTGGAAAAAAGCAACAGGTCATTTGCAAAGCATAAGTTAATAAGCCCTACCCTCTTACATTTACTATGAATTTTGAAGTCCTTGCTATTACTAACCTCCTAAAGAATCAATTGACTTAGGACCTCCATGCATATGATAAAGAGATAAGGGGAGATGGGATCTCTTTGTCTCAGTCCTCTTGCAGTCTTAAAGATATCGGTTGGCATACCATTAACTAGAACGGAGTAAGATGGAATGGTAATACAGGACTTAAAATCATATTCCACATGATCAAAAACTTTTATGATACAATTAGGTGGGCTATTCTTCCTGTGATACCATTTCATCAGTTTTTAGACAATAGAGATATTATCTCCAATCTTTCTACCATGTAAAAAGGCATTTTGATTATTAGAGATATGTGAATCCAAGACTAACTTCAGCCTGTTTGCTAAGATCTTAGAAATTACATTGTAAAGGAAGTTGGTGTATGCAATAGGCCTGTAGTCGTCCAAGGAAGAAGAGTAAGAGGATTTGGGAATCAAACAAATATGAGTTTTATTAATCTCCTTTAATAGTATTCCCCTGTATAAGAATTCTAAAATTGCTCTCTTTACTATAGGACCAGCTAGTAGACCATCTTTGGTTTCACGCATATAGAGCAACACGTTCTTTATTGTAACCCAATGCTTAAGACCGTGATTTATCAAATACCTGTTAAGAACAACAATTACAAAGATAATATTAGGTTTAATGCATACCTTTGAATACACTAGACTTTTAAATATATTATTATAAGAAAAAAAAATCATCTTTACTTTTTTTTTTACCTTATTCTTTCTCCCACTAAATTTAAAGTATACACAAAACTTTAAAATTCCAATCATATACAGGGCTAGAAACACAAACTTTCTCCTGCTGATTTTAGAGTAAATATAAGAGTGATGTGTTTTGAAAAGAAAAAATGACCATCTAATAGAATTTTAGATATCACGATCATGATTTTTGCTTTTATTTATAAATAAAATTCCTTAATATACTAACTTGGTGTTCATTTCTCTTACTTAAAACCCTTGAATTGTTGCATATACACCTCCTCCACTAGACCATTATTCAAGAAAGTTGTCTTCACATTTATCTGGTGAAACTCAAGATCAAAATAAATTGTTAAAGCTATAATGATCCTGAGTGAGTTCTTATTTATGATGAGGGATAAAGTTTCATTATCGTCCACTCCTTTTTAAATGAACCTCTTACTTATAAATCTTACTTTAAACTTCTAAATCTTTATTTTAGATCTCTCTTACTCTTGAACACCCACTTGCAACATATGGTTTTAAATTTATTTGGAATATAAACTAACTCCTAAAGGCCGTTATTAACTATAGATTGTATCTCCGCCTCTATAGTTGTCACCCATTTATCAAAATGATAACTCCTTATTGATTTTTCATAAGTAAGATAATCAAAATATCTCTTCTAAAACATAGTTGTTACTATGGTCTCTTATATATAAATAATTAGTCTTCAATTGATGGTAATATGGTCTCGTATGCATAAATAATTAATCTTCAAAGGTTGCAAGCCTTGTAGCTCAATATCACAATGGTGATATGTTAGATTGACAACAATGTTCTACAAATGAAACAAAGTGAGTGCAGTTACATGTGTATAAGTGAGGTTGGCATCATGGATGAAAACTAAAATGCAGCTATAAAACTATAATTGCATAGATATAATTAGGGTGAAGAGAACTTAGGACAAGTGACCTTAGCTAGTGGGAATTAACTTAAGACTAGTGGACATAATTTAATGATTAGTGAATGTGTTGTTTAACCATGTCAATATCATCAACTCAAAATCACAAGTTTAAGAAAGTGACATGCCCTCGACGTGTTCAAGGAACTAAACAAAATATCAATGTGTTAAACAAAAGCTAAACCCAATTCTTTGTGATTATGCTCGCCTTACATACGTCTATAATTAAATATCAAATGAAATAATTATATGATCATTTAATATAATTTTATGCATTTTAATAATTGATACATAAATAATTAAACATATTGAGATATCTAAATTAAAATATATAATTGTTGTTCATGATATTTGTTGATTCACTAAAATTATATAAAGATGACCTAATTCCTTCTTTATTTTTCACTATATATTTTAATTTATATAGAATTATTCGATAACAAAAGAGATTTAAATTTAGTAATTAAATAATTAAACTTTATTATCAAGATTTCCAAATAACCTTATACAGTAGTCGTAGCATACCTCATAAATATGTTGAAAATATCAAGTTCAAAACAAAATCATAAATATAGTAATGGACTTATAGGTCTTTATTTGACTCAATCGTAAAACCAAAAACTAATTGATTGTAGTTCATATAGAAAAATTCTAACAGTCTTTAACTTGAGTAAAATTAATTAAGATTTCATATTTTCTTTGAAAATAGTTCAATTACATCAAAAAACAAAGTTAAAAAGTTTACATATATTTTTGAAAAATATATTAGCATAAAGAACTTAATTAAATGAACCATTTATACTGAATTATGGAAGTTAATATGTTGTAATCACACATAAGTCTTTATAATCATAAGTTTAAACAACTCACTAACTGAACTCTAATATATAGTGAGACTTGCATATGTGAAACATAAAATTATAACCCATATATACTTACATCAATTCAAAATTAAACTCACATTTTGGATAGAAAACACAAACCATAACCCCTAAAAAAGACTATCAAGTTAATACAAAGATCAATCGCCAAAAGATGACTCACTCTATAAAGATACATTGACCATTAAGACCAATCAAGGAATAAATCATCTGTTTCCATAAAGATTATATTATCTTGTGATTACAAAAATTACAAATACATAGACAATAAGATAGTAATATGCTTGTATCTCAAATATCACAATACATTAAACAAATATAAAATCCATAATTTTCTTAATCTCATGCACTATAAAATATGTAACATGACTACTAACTCTTAGGACATCAAAATATCATAAGGTGACAATACTTTTATTGCCTATATGTCTATACAAATTAGTAGGTTCAAGTGTCTTAGTCAACAAATTAGCTAATATGCTTGTAGTGACAATATATTGACAAACTACATCACCATCATCAACTCATCCTTGAAACTTAAAGTACTTAAGCTTAACATATTTGGCACCACCAGTATTATTTTTATTCTTGAAAAAGTACAACTGATGAGCTATCAAAACGAATCATGTTAGCCCTAGAAATTAAATCAAGAATCCTAAACTCTTTGATGAAATTCTTCAACTACTTGGCATTCTCTCCTACCCTATAATAAGTTATAATGTTTTATATAATTGAAGTCCCTAGAACATAGTGTTTAGATCTCTTCTAAGATACAACTTCTCTAATTAACATGAAAATGTAACATACAATAGACTTCTTATCATTAGATATCCACCAAGGTTAACATTAACATATTTATTAATCTTTAAATTTTCTACGTGCTTGCAAACTAGTTTACCATCTTTGGTTTTGTGCATATAGGGCAACACTTCCTTTATTGTGACCGAAGCTCATGACCATGATTTGTTAAATACCTGTCAAGAATAGCAGTTGCAAAGATAATGTTAGGTCTAATGCATACCTTTGAATACACTAGACTTCTAACTATACTATTATAAGAAATAAAACTCATCTCTACTTTCTTTACCTCATTCTTGCTCCCATTAAATTAAGACTATACATATAAATTTAAAATGCCATCTATATAAAGGACTAGAAATAAAAACTAGCTCCCATTGAATTTGGAGTATATATAGGAGTGAAGTGTTTTGAAAAAAATAAGATGACCGCCTCATAGAATTTTAAATATCACTATCATGATGTTTGCTTCGATTTGTAAATCATCTTCCTAAATATGCTACCTTGGTGGTCATTTATCTTACCTTAAAACCCTTGAATTGTTGTATGTACACTGCTCCCGCTAGACCATTACTCAAGAAAGCTGTTTTGACATTCATCTGGTAAAACTTAAGATCAAAATGAATTATTGAGGTTATAATGATCTTGAATGAGTTCTTATTTAAGATGAGGGATAAAGTTTCATTATGGTTTACTCCTTTATAAGTGAACCTCTTACCCATTAGTCTTACTTTAAACTTCTAAATCTTTATTTTAAGATATCTTTTGGTCTTGAACACCCACTTATAACCTATGGGTTTAAATTTATCTAGAATATCGATTAACTTCTAAAGACCATTATTAACCATAGATTATATCTCCATCTTTGTAGTTGTCACCCATTTATCAAAATGTTCACTCCATATTGCTTTTTCATAAGTAAGATGGTCCAAATATCTTTACTAAAACATAGTTGGTACTATCGTCTATTATATATAAATAATCTTCAAAAGGTGCAGACCTCAAAGCTCTTTATGATATGTTAGATAGTTTCCATCATAAATTACTTAGTGACTTATATGTTATCTCCAAAATTATGAGTTACAATTGCTTTTAGTTTATCCCTGCATATAAAGGGAAGTACCTTAATAACTCCCCCATCAACAATAGGAATGGGTACTACCATTAGATTAGACTCTTTAACTACAATAATAGAATCCAACTTCTTTTCTAATAGGTTATAAATTTTTATCTCCATTAGATAACCCCACACTTTTAAATGGTTCTATCTAAGCTTCCTACCTATCAACAATAGAAAAAAAGTTTTGGAAACTAACTTACTAGGAATATGATTCACAATGTAAAATGATATCATTAGTATCGCACCGTATAAATACCTAAGAGTCAATGATCTCGCCATCATGCTCCTCACCACGTCCTTTGGGATATAATTGTGCCTCTTTACTAATCCATTTTCTTTAGAAGTACCTGACATAATGTAGTACGTAACTATGTCTTAATCCTACAAAAACCTAACAAAATGTTCCTTCTCTTAACTCTAATCTCCATATCTGTTATAATATTCACCATCATGATCTGACTTAATAACCTTAATGGGTATGTTTAGTTCTTTCTCAACCACTTCTTTGAAGACTTTAAACTTTTCTAGAGGCTCAAATTTATTATTAAAGAAATACATGTAATTATACTAAGAGTAATCACCAAATAACTTCTTTTTATTAATGGTAGGGCTCAAAGGTTCATTAATAGTTGTATGAATAATCTCCAAAAATTCACTACTTCTAACGAGACCTTCTTTCTTACCTTTAGTGAATTTACCTCTAATACAGTCTATACAAGCAATATCAATATAATCATAGAATAAATTATACCTAAGCTCTTTTCCTTTGAACTATGATCAAATCTCTTACGCTATATAGTAAATGACTTCTACTTAGTTAAACTCTTTTTAATTTATTGTTTTTTTTTAACATTTCTAACAAATTTACCAAGATCTTTTAAATATAAGTAATAAAGACCATCATTCAACAAACATTCACCAATGATAATATAATTGAGCTACAATGAAATCTTTTTTCATTAAAAAATAGTGTATATGTAACTTTATCAAATTTTAAAAGATAAACTAAGCTACGTCTTTTAGATGATTCACATGTCATGTTATTCGACATTATACTACCACTTAGAATAAACTTCAGTTTTACATCTTCAATGTACTTTGCTTTTACTTTAGTTCCATTGCCTATGAAAATGTCCACCCCCCTTCACTTAGCCTTATTCCTTAGTACCTATAATGTATTTGAAATATTAATTAAAGAATCAATATCTAACCACCAATTATTTAGTGTTACATATATGAAAGACGACTCAAACCAAGGTAAAATCTTAAAGTTAACTTATTTTCTTTCTTTCTTCTTAAAAAGGCCTTATACTTTTAGTAGTCCCTCTTCAAATGCTCCATATTATCATAATGCTAGCATATGACATTATTCTTCTTAACCCACCAGATTGCCTAATGGCTATTATATCTCCAACATTCTTAAAACCGTTGTTATTCTTCCATTTCTTATTTTGATTCTCAAAATTTGTTTTATGTTTAAAGGATTTAATCATCAATTTCACATTTTCACTTTTATTATGCTTTATATTTTCTCTCCTTAGACATACATATATTAACTCATTCATTCTCTAAACCTCCTTTTTGGCATTATAAATTGTCTTTAAGGAACTTAAGTCAAAAGTTAACGAATTCAACAAATGACTGATCAATAAGGAATCTTAATAAGGATTTAAAACTAATTAGCTTATTAGATATGAACGCTTCTAGATGCTTCATCATACCATAGTGAAGTCATATGTATAAGTTAACTTACCTCAAAATTTTCACATTCAATGAATCTTTCCTTAAAGATGTTATCACCTTTTGGTATTCTTTTAAATCAACAAATCACCCCTAAAGTTTGACAAAATTGAGTTCTTTATCACCATGAAGCATATTCACTCTTCCCACTTACCAAAAGTGAACCTTATGCTCCACATTGCTCTTTTGTGTTATAGGAACAAGCTCATCATCAATAAGACGCATATCCAAAATTGTCAACCTTAAGACCAACTTTACATTAATCTTCTAAGCTTTAAGTTTATTCCTAACTAAGTTTCAATAGGATAAATTATATTATTTTTGGCTACTAGACTTATTGGATTATAATTAAGACATACTTTATAAGAAGTTAAACCAAAACCTTAAATTCACATCATAAATTCCCTTTAGGGTAGAATAAATAATTCAAACAAGTTTTAATAATCAAGTAAGAAATAATGGTACAAAAAATTATCCTCTTTGGGAAGACAATAATTTATAAATCACATTATAACATTTATCACTCACCAAATTCATGCATGATTAAGATGACATATTTTGGAAGGTGATAAGATTCATTGAAATAGTGAAAACATAGAAAAATGTGCCAAAATATAAGTTAAATATGCCTTTGTTTGATAAACGAATGGTCTACTAAATGATAGGTTTGGTTAACCAAGTATCCTTCTAAAAGAAACTTAATAGTTGTTTCCTTTAAGACCCTTGGAAGGGGCATCATCTAGAATTCTATAAATCATGAATCTCGAAAAGCAAAACGGCCCAGTCGACAGGTGGAGCATTGTTCAAATTTTATAAATCATAAATCGTATTGAGTAAAAGGCCAATAATATATAAACTCACATCAATATCTATAATACATAAGAAATGATTTTATCAAAATCAAGTCACAAATTGATGACCAATCTAATTAGTGTGTTGGTCCCTAATGGCACATAAGAAGGAGGTAAATTAGATGTTAGTAAATTTAAACAATTATTTTATATCTAATATATCCTATTTAACAAAGATCAATAGATGATGATGTAAGGAGACAATTCAATTTAAATCAATGACACAATGAAAAATTAATTTAAAAAGTAAGAAGGGTAACTAATTTTATAGTGGTTTAATAAATAATCATTGCCTACATCTACTCTTTAAGACACTTCTTAGGATTTCACTAAAACTCTTCTTCTAACAAGGTGAAGATGAACCTTTTTACAATCAATCTTGTTTGTCTTTTTGTAAAGAGTAACCCTTTTTAAGTCTTCTTTCAAGATAAAGAGTAATAACTCAAATGAGTTTTACTTGCTTACTTTGAAAACTTAAAGGCTTACATACTTCACAATGTAACAAAACCATTAAAAAATTCTTTAAGATGTGTTTGTAAAACACTTAAATATTTTCCATATTAAACCATTTTAAAAAATATGTATTTATAGAATTTAAGAGCTTAAACTAGCTGTTAGAGCTAAAAATTAGTTGTTTCCAATAGTTAGCTCTAGTATACTGGTTGACCACTATTGCATATAGAACGATCGATATGTATTAATTAAAGAAATTAGTTGTTGTAAGCATTGGTTGACCACTACTACATATTTATCGACCAATGTGCTTCATATTGGGACATTAGTCGACTAATATACTATATTGGCTAGCCAATATAGTTGCATTAAATTTCTTTTTACAACTTTAACATGCATTGATTGACCACTAACCTATATTAGTTAACCAATACATCTAAAATCTTAATTTTATTATCTTCAAATCATCAAACTTTTTTTTTTTGGATTTAACCTAAAGAATTCTCAAAATGTATTGAAAAAATGTTTTAAAGATTAAGATGATTTTTTTGGAAACTAATACCTTAATTCTTCTTGACAATTGAAAAGACTTAAGCAATGAATTAAAATGATGATACACTTGTATATGATGAGCCTCTAAATTTTCAAAGCAGCTATATAGAAAGTATAACAATCGCTACAATTTTATTTATAACCTTATTATGCTTCATCTTCCTTTATCTTGGTTTTATTCTTCACTTGAAAGAAAATTTTTCCATCTTTTCTTTATTGTTTACTGGGATTGATCTTGATTTATGCATGAGTAAATAGCTTTCATGTAAAAATGAAGTCTTTTGTACTACTTATATTTTGTTATCATAAAAAGTATAGATTGAAACCTCCCTTGGTTAATAATCTATCCTTTTTTAATAATGAAAAATATTTTTATGATATCAGAATATCAATAATGAAATTATTATTTAAGTGTATGCGAGTTTTCTATCTTAAAGCAAAATGAACAATTAACTTGCCATAAATCGATGCTTCACAAAAATTATTAATAGAGATTTAAATCATTTAAGCATAAATATAATATGATCAACAGTTGTATGAAGATTAAAGTCTTAGAAATAAATAACCAAACATATCTAATGGCCAATATCAATATCAAATACACATAATGAAAATTCAAGAAATTAATTGCTTCCTTGAATCTAATGTCACTAAATTTCTCCCTCTCTTTGTAAAAATAAAAAAGGAAATTAACTATCTACAAGAAAAAGGTGAGAGTGAATTAAACTGAATAGCTCATAAAAGTGATGTATAAGTTAGAGAGCAAAGTTTTGAATCCAAAAAGGGCTTGAAATAAATATTAAAAATGTAATAATTCATAAAATATCACTCAAAGGCAAATGTAAGCACCAAAAGAGATCCAAATCAAATAGAACTCTCATCAATCGTGCATAATTCTCTCCTAATTATGAAAAACTTGTCCTTACTCATTAGTTCAATGAATATGTCAACTAATTAATGTAATGTATCAATAAATTCTAGTCAATATATCACATTAATAAATTATACCTCTATTTCCCTATTTTCATATGATCGATAATAAAATGATATTTATTTTCTATATACATGGTTTTAGAATATGAATAACATTCTTTATAAAGAAAATGGCACTTGTGTTATCATACATAATATTTATCTTTTGTAAGTTCCATGCTACAGTCTCTAAGTTATTATTGAAGTAAATCACGCGTTAGTATAGACTTTATGTTCGATATATAAAATGCATAAGAGGGGGGGGGGTTGAATTGTTATTCTTTTTCTTGAAAACAATCCCCTTCTAAATTTTCTTTTGAAAACTTGATTTCTCAAAACTATTGAGTAACAGTATCACGAAGTATTACAATTCGCTTATGAGTACTTGTATAAAATAATAGAAATAAAAGTTGAGAGTTGAGAGTAGAAGTTGAGACAGCAGATTTATCCTGGTTCACCCCAAACCGTAGGCTACGTCCAGTCCTCAGAATCCTTTCTAAGATTTCACTATACTTCTAAA
>JAOSBM010000205.1:10082796-10095983 GCA_027568955.1 Erythroxylum tenue
CCAAACGTTTACGATTTGCACTTGCATGCTCATATCTAAGATGTTCCTGTACATATATTGGCTTCCAATTTTCAAAACAGTCATTCATGTAGCAATTCTAAATCATGTATCAAATCATCAACTCTTACGGTTGCAATTGCCTCCATGCTGCATTGGATTTTATCTTAATCCTTTATACGTCATCAATGTACACTATAAAAAAAATCTCCAAATCCATATGACATAGTTTGCATCAATATAATCCTTCGACATTCTTCTTACTTACATTACTCATACGCTTTAAACATTTTTCTTCATGATAACATGTTTTTTTAAAAGTTTAGATAAAAATAACTATATTGAATCTATTCATTGCCAACTTTAAAAGGAATATCTTAATATAAAATGATACGTTGTATAATGTTGGACCCCGGACTTTTCTATTAAATGATAAATTATTGGCGATTATTCATGTATAAATAAAAGGAGAATTCTTAAATTTGAAATGAAATAGAAAAGATGGTTTAGACACAAGATGAGTTATATATGAAAGGTTGGTAGTTAAAGGCTGGAAAATGTAATTGAAACATGTTTATTGAGCATGCTTTGGTGTTTTAGCCATAACATTTGTTCTAGTTATCCGAATGAGATGATTCTTGATTTGGATTAAACTAGATTGATAAGGCTACCAATTGTCTGATGAAATTGAGTTTTAATTCAGTCTCTAAGAATTTCAATTTCTGGATGGAAGTTGAGCACTGAATATTGTTTCAGTACAAGAACAATCCAAAATGTTTGGTGTATAACTTTCAGATTTTTGAAGAAAATTAAATGATTTTGGTGTTATTAGAAAATTGAGACAATGAGGAACATTTTTCTAGAAGGAAGTGCTATCAAGTTCCTTCAATTACATGATTAGAATAAGGTCTTGATTTTTGGAAGGAATTAAACATGATTTAAATAATTTTAAGGTTTTGCTAGATTAATTATTTTATTTGGAGTTAATTATTATTTTTATGTTGGTAGGATTTTTAAAATATGGTTTAGTTGAATTAAGTAGCAAGAGTATATATGTATGAGGGCTTTTTGGGAAGACCATTTAAGCATTTAAGTTACAAGGCATGTAAGGAAGGGCATAAGGGTCTTTTTACACTCATTAATGGAAAATTTGTAATAAGACATGTGGGCTTGCTTTTAAGGAAGAAGCAAGAATGAAATTGAGAAGGAAAAAAACAAAGAAAAGAGAGAAAAAAGCAGAGATTTCGGTGGAGAAGAGAGGAGAAAAAGTTAGGGTTTCTTCATTTCTTGGTTTTCAAGAGTGGTTTCGAAGTTTATTCAAGAGGGAAAAAGGAAGAGAAAGATTAGAGCTCTCATTCAAGCCAAGAAACTCTTCATTTGGTAAAGAATCAAGGTAAGAGTATGTTTGATTTGTTGAATTTTAGAAAGTTTCTTGGTTCATATAGCTTAAGAAATGTATGGTTTTAAGCTTTCTAAGATCAATTTTAGTGAATATGTCTTATGGGTTTCTCAATTGGATTGTCTATTGATTTGGAGATTTTTGTCAATGCTGAAGAAAATCAAGAGAGGCAAGAGGAGCAAGAATAGAGGCTTTTTGAGCAAGGTTTGCAAGCAAGGAAATTAAGGTGGGTTTCATGCTTATAATTGGATAATGAGCCATTATGTTTTCTTTTTAGCCAAGAGAATAAAATGATTTCTCAATTGCTTTATAATTGTGGCATTTGTTGCTTTTGAGTGGTTTGCGGAATTGCTATATGTTTTGTTGTATGAAATTTTGATGATGAATTGTGAATTGCTACATGAAAGGTTTTTTTTGTTGAAAAATTGCATGTTCATGAAAAATAAGTTTTCGAAATGTTGCCATTTGGGCAATCTGTTTTCAAGTTTATGAATTATATGTTATATGGGTTTGTGGTGGTCCCCTAAGTTCAGTCACGTGCACGTTGACCTACCCGCTAGTGGCATGGAGCTCCTTCATGGACTCCTATAAGTTCACGGCTACGCAAAATCATTATGTGGGATTGCGTTAGTACGTTCTGTTCACGGCTACACAGGACCATTAAGTGGAAATGTTTAGTACGTTCTATTTTTGGATCCACCCGAACCATTTCTGATGTGCTTATGTGTTTATGATTTGTGAACAAGTTGAAGGAAGCATGAATTGTGTTGTTTGTGAATTTGATTTCATGACGAGAATTTTGAGAAACGTGTGTTTTATGATTCATTAAGAATTTTCCATGATAAAGAACTTTTTGAATGGTTTTGCTTGTTATTTTCTATAAACTTGTTACCCATGATCTTTCAAGCTCACCCCACTCTCTTTCCCCTATTCAGGTGATGAACAAGAGATCAAGTGAAAGTAAATCGAGGCATAAATCCAAATTTGCATGTTTTGTTCTGTTTTGAAGTAGTTTATGTAAAACAAGGCTTCAGATGTATTACGAGAATTATTGGGTTTTGCATCTCTTGTATATTGGATTTTGATATTGATGATGTAATGTGGCTGGGAAATGGCATTAGAGCTTTGTAAAACTCTTATTTATGATGTTAATTTAATATGGATTTGTGTATGGATTTGAAATATGAATTATGTATGGAGGATGTGAGTTAAAATTAGATATAATTGAAGAAGTTATCCACTTGAGTTGATGAATCTTGAACATGAACTATTGTTATATATATAAGTGAGGCACTATGGAAAAGAAAGATAGGATTGTTAGTGAATGATGAGATGTTATTGAATATCTAGAGTCAACTGAATTGAGGTTGAGAGTTTGATGAATTCCAATTGGTAGTTGAATTGTTATGAATAATGTTGTAATAGAGGAAGTGAAGATGGGATAAATTTCAAGTTTTTTTTAGGAGGGTAAAATGTGTATTCTGACTTCCAAGGAAAAACTGAATCTATCTAGGTAGAATTAGCCAAAGTTTCCTTCATGAAAGTTGTAGTTCGTCTTTATAGCTTTCCAATGATATAAAGTATACGATTTTTGGATGTCGGAGTTGAGAGATATGGTCGTTTGAGTAGGTGATGTTGCTTAGGATGTGTATCCTGAATAATTAGAGTTTATGAAGTGATATCGCACTAGAAAGAGTTGATTTTGGGAAGATTATGAGTAAAAGGGATGTTAGGATGGATTTAGGATCTATTGGAGGGGTCTTAGAGGGTGAAAATTTTGTTACACCCGAACGTTACACGGCCTGCCCATGTAAAATCACACATGCCGTGTGTTTCCAGCGCAAGAGCACAATTACACCCAAAAATTACACGGCCTGTCCGTGTTGGTTTACACGGCCCGTATTTTTGACCCTCCAAACGATGGAATTTCATTTCAGAGTCTTCACGAAAGTTGTAGATCTACAATTCTTCTTTCAAAACGTCTAAAAATGAACTCAATCCAATACTTGTATTGGGAGTTATGGCAATTGTGCCAAGGCATGTACAATATGAGCAAGGACATGAACATGTTGGATTCGTTTGGCCATAACTTCTTCGTCTGACCTCCGATTGAGGTGATTCTTGAAGCGATAGATTCCTAGAACGTTTTCCTATCTTTTCTAAAAATTGATAGCTATTGTTGTTAAATTGAAAAAGCTTGATGGAAAGAGAATGAGAGATCGGTTGGGAGACCATGTTTGGTCCATGAACATACTTTCTTAAGCATATCTTGAGCGATAGAGCTTCGATTGAGATGGTTCTTATTTCAGATTAAACTAGAGTCTATGAGCTAAAATTTTGAAGAAGTCAATTATGATTTTTGTGATTTAGCTGTGTGAGCTCGCCCTTTTTGGTTTGAGATGTTCTAAGAATGATAATGAACCGATGAGGGCTAAAGAGATTCCATGGATATTAAACCTATAAGAAATAAGCTCACATCTCACGTTTCATGACATCAGAGCAAGCGTTGGACTCTGGAAGCAAGCGGGGTCCAACATATGTGGCATGAAAGCAAGAGTTCGGTTCTAGAATCAAACGATGCCCAACATGTATGGTATCAGAGCAAGAGTTGGATTCCTGAAACAAGCGGGATCCAACATATAAGATCTCATAAAAAAAACATGATAGTCCAATTAACTCGTGTGTAGTATTTTAAATGTTTCACTCACTCTTAACATGTAAATATTTAACACAACTTAATTAAAAAATAAAAAGAGAGAAATATGACAAAATCAATTTTTAATAAACTATTTATGTAATAAATAATATAAAGGATAGTCGAGGTACTTCTTCCTTCAAACTCTATATAGTAAACACTTAAGATTTTATATTTGAAACTTTTTATGATGACTTTTTCACAAATCTTTTAAACTTGTTCTAAACAGAGGATTAAATGTAATGCTTATTAAGATGAACAATATGAGACATCTTTATATAGACTTATAAGAACTTAATAGGTAATGTAAAATAAACTACCTCCCTCTACCATTAAACTACTAAGTTAGTAGAGAGCTACTACTTTTTCCACTAACTTTATCCAATTAGTAAAGAGTTATACCTCTTAAGTCACTAACTCTAATAAGATAATATAGAACATAGTATCAAAAATATTTATTCCCATAATACTAAACCACTTTTCAACAACTTAAAGAAATGCTCCTACTTTTTAGATAGTGGTCTAGTTTCTTTAATCTACTATTCCATTTTTTTGGCATGCGTTACTGCATCATGACCTTTTGAGCTAGCAAATGCCCTGACGAGCCTCTAACCATCCTCTTGGAGTCATTTTAGTGCATCATCCAAACACAATAATTGTGTAATCACATTATTTCATGACTAAGTTAAACAATAATCTAGCCATTATATAATATATATTACTAATTTTCATACTTATGGAATTCCTCACAGTTTAGTTGCACCAATCATCTTTGATCTCATATTCAAATCTCATTCACCGTTGAAGATTTTTACTAATACATACGAATACATATCATCTCTTATGTACTATCGAGAATTTATTGATATTACTTATTTGTTTACCCTACTTACATGACTTTTTCTTATTTTCTCCTCCATATATTATATTCATATTAATTCAAATGCCTGTTATCGACTATAACTTACTATCACTAGCATAATTCTGCCATTTAAACTTAACATCTAAACACTTGCATAGCATTCCCATTTAAACTTAAACATCTAGAATTTAATAGTGATGGTGAACTCAACTTACAAATCCATCTATCTAATACCCATATCATTCCTTTATATTAAGACCTTCCTTTTGCATAAGCTATTATCTCATTATTTTTGTGAAAGGAAGACCTTATCATGAGATTATAAAGGTGGATAAAATGTCCTAAGATTTTGTATATTCACCAATTTTTATTTGATATAAATATATTTTAATAATATCCTATTGATTATTATATCAAAATCCATTAATAGAATCATCAACTATTAATGATCAATTATCATCAAGTTTTCTAATTATCCACTGTCATTAACTAGTTATTAACTTATTATCTATCTGGTACATATTCAGCTTAACACATTTTATTAAATGCACCCTACATTTTTTAAAAGAATTTTTTTCACCAATTACTAGCTTATTACGCTACTAGCTGACAGGGCCAGTTATCTAAGACAAATTTAAAGAATAGGATATCCCAATATAATTGCAATGGACTTATTTTATGCAAACTTTGAAATGAGAGGCATCGAATATGCCCAATACTAACAAAGATAGGACATGAATGTTGTTATTACTTAGTAGGCAAGTTACGGTTATGGGCAATGTAACCATATTACCTAGGATCTACTGATAATCTTGGGAATGTAACCACATAGGTTCAATTGCAAGGTAACATCTATGAGTTTATAAGAACTTCATTGTGGGCAAGACGAAAGTTTATTTTCATTAATGGAACCATTAAGATATTGACAGATGATTCGCTGGTGCTAGGAAAATAAATAAATAAACCAAGCTTGAATGAGTTATGCATAAAAAGGTGACAACAACATGCATGTTTTGTTAATTGTAGCCGAAATCATGAAGTGCTTATGGTAAGGGGAGAGAGGCTTAACTTTCTTCCTTCTTAAGCTTCCATTTTGATTTAACCAAATTTATGGTCCAAGGTTTCTTGTGTTTTAAGACTCTATTATTTTTTTACCTTTTGTTTCCTATAAAAGGGCGTGTAATAGAGCCTATGTTATGGTATTGTATTTAGGATTGAGTTAATTCTTCTCCTCTACTCTTTTTCTTTCTCTCCAAGCATATATGTGTGAGTGTATTATGTCATTTGATAGCAAATTGGTATCAGAGACCCTTAAACCTAGCTTCAATTTTTAAAGCAATTTGTGAGAGAAAAAAAAGGAGAGAGTGTTCTTATACTTGTGAGAGAGTGTTTTATTTAAAAGTGAGAGATGTCATACAATTATAATATTGTATGGTCAGGTCCTAAATTAGATAGTAAACTTGATTATAATCATTGGGAGATTTTAATGTCTACCCCACCTTAAGGCTCACAATATTTGGAGTCTTGATGATCCACACTTACAAGAAGGAGTTGATATAAATGCTTAAAGGAAGGACCAGTTGATGTTATCCCAAATTCACCAAGGAGTAGATTATTCAGTTTTTGGTAAAATTGTTAATGCTAAAATTGCCAAAGAAGCTTGGAGTATCTTGAAGATGGCTTATGACAGTATAGATAGGGCTAAAAAATCCAAATTATAGTCCCTGCATAGACAATATGAGAGTTATGAATTATATAATTTAGAAACTATTGAAAAATATTTTTCTCGGGTTATTGATCTTATCAATAAGATGAGGATGTATGGAGAATATATTTCAGATAGTAAGGTGGAAAAAATTCTATGCACTATGCCTATTAAATTTGACCATGTTGTGACTATAATACTAGAGTCACATGATACAGAGACTATGACTATAGTAGAGTTGTAGGGAAGCATTGAAAGTTATGTTAGCATAATATTGGAGAAAACATAAAAGACAACAGAAGAAGCCTTAAAAGGCCAAGTGAATTTCAATAATGTCGCATAATCATTTAAAAAACCAGATGACAAATGTTGTGGTTTTAATAATGGAGGAAGAGCAAATTTAAGATGCAGAGGTAGAGGAAGATTTAGAGGAAGAGGTCATGGTAATAATTTTAACCAAGGGAGGGACAACAATTCCAAAACATTCAGTCAAAGAAGAGGAGGAAATAATTTTGGGCGTACCAATCAAGGAAGAAGATTAGGTAATCAATATAAATAGAGATGTAATTTTAATTTCTTTAATTGTGAAAACTATGGACACAAAGTTGTTACTTGTAGATCCAAATCTCAGAATAATTATCAGTGTAATGTTGCAAAAAAAGGTACCAACATTTTGGTGAGAATTCTAATAATGTAGAAAGTTCATTTCTAACAAGCATGTCCTTTATGGAAGATGAAAATATTTTGTATTTGGATTCTGTTTGTAGTAATCATATGTGTGGGAATAAGGAGTTATTTTCCTCTTTAGATGAAAATTTTCAGTCAACAGTCAAATTTAAGAATAATTCAAATATTCCTATTTTGGAAAAAAGGTCGAGTATCCATTAGGCTGAAGGAAGGTTCTAAAAGTTTTATCCCTGAGGTTTTCTATATTCCTGGTCTTCATCATAATTTACTGAGCATGAGTAATTATTTGAGAAAGGTTATAACATGCTAATTCATCAAGACTTTTGCACCTTGATAGATAGGATTGGAAGATTTACTACAAAGGTAAAGATGTCTTCTAATCATCTATTCCCACTAAAAATTCATCATGAAAATTTTGCTTGCTTGAATTGTGTGATACCTAATGCAAATTGGCTATGGCACATACGTTTCGGACATTTTCATTTTTCTGGATTAAATTATCTATCAAGAAAAGAGCTTGTGGTTGGCTTACCTGTTGTGAATATTCCTAACCATATATGTGAAACATGTGAATTGGGAAAAAACATAGAGATGTATTTCCAGTTGGAAAGTCCTATAGAGCAAAGAAGCTATTAGAAATTGGTCATTCAAATCTGTGCAATATTGAAGTTCCATTTAATGGAGGTAATTGGTATTTTATTACTTTTATTGATGATTTTAGTAGAAAGGCCTAGGTGTATTTTCTAAATAAAAAATCAAAAGCTTGTGTTGTGTTCAAATCATTTAAAGAATTTGTGGAAAAGCAAAGTGGTTGTAGAATTAAAGCATAAGGAACAAATAAAGGCCAAGAGTATCTTGCATGCACAGAGGTCTTTCAGCAGTATGGAATTCAACATCAGTTAACCACCAGATACAACCTCAATAAAATGGAGTAGTAGAAAGGAAGAATAGAACTATTATGGACATGGTAAGATGCATATTAAGATCTAAACAATTGTCTAAAGAATTTTGGGTAGAAGTAATTGTTTGTGTTGTTTATATTTTAAGCAGGAGTCTAATATAGCACCTTACTGACAAAACACCTGAGGAAGCATTGAACGGGAGGAAACCTTCCATTCAACATCTTGAAGTTTTTGGGGGGTATTGTTGATGCCCATATAGCAGATAAGTTAAGGAAGAAGCTGGATGACAAGGTGAGAATTGTATTTTTGTAGGCTGTAGTACAAATTCAAATGCCTATAAATTATATAACCCAAATGCAAAAAAGACGATTATTAGTCGTGATGTAACCTTTAATGAGGATGGAATATGGGATTGGTCTTCAACTTTCTGAAATAGGCCAGTGGTAATTTTAGAAAGTTGTGAAGAAGAAAATACTTAAGCAGATTCAGTATCTCAGCTAGAGACATATAATAGACATCAAAGACATCGTTAGTTACTAGCTAGATTAGAAGATTATATGATAGGCGTTGATAATAATCCATTTGATGAAGAGATTATCAATTTCGCTTTATTTACGGACTGTAAACCAGTTAATTACGAGGAGACATCAAATGACTTGAAATGTAGAAAAGTCTTGGATGAAGAAACGTATGCAATTGAAAAGAATGAAACATAGGAATTAATAGATCTGAATGTTGACAAAGAGTCTATAGGAGTAAAGTGGGTGTATAAGACAAAGTACAAGCTTAATGGTGAGATTGACCGTTTTAAAGCTAGATTGGTTGCAAAAGGATATAAGTAAAAACCAAGTATTGATTACTTTGAGGTATTTGCTCCTGTTGCGAGATTGGATACTATTCACATGATTATCGCCCTCTTAGCTTAAAATAACTGGAAGATTTATCAAATGGATGTAAAATATGCTTTTTTAAATAGAACATTGGAAGAGGAAGTGTATGTTGAGCAACTTGCAAGGTATGAAATCAGAGGAAAAGAAGATAAAGACATCTAATAGGCATCAAAGACATCATTAGTTACCTGCTAGATTAGAAGATTACATGATAGGTGCTAATAATAATCTATTTGATGAAGAGATTATCAATTTCGCTTTATTTACAGACTATAAACCAGTTAATTATGAGGAGACATCAAATGACTTGAATAATACAAAAGAATTGATTCATACTTCATGAAGCATGATTTTAATAAATTTCCTTTTTAGCATACTTTATATATTAAATTTGTTGTGTGTCTTTATGTTGATGATTTAATTGTTACTGGAAATAACTCAAAGATGATTGAAAAATTAAGGGAGGCCATGGTAGAATCATTTGACATGACAGACTTAGGTCTAATGTCTTATTTTATTGGAATAGAAATAAAGGTAATTTAATAAGATGATGGAATTTTTATTTCCCAAAGGAAGTATACAAATGATTTTTGGAAGAATTTTAAGATGGAGAATTCAAAACCAGCTCCCACCTCAGTTGAAGAAAAATTTTAAAATTTAAAAACATAAAGGGAGACCTATAAATTCAACTTATTACAAGAGTTTAATTAGAAGTTTGAGGCATTTAACTGTAACCAGACCAGATATAGTTTTTGGAGTTGGATTACTTAGCAGATTCATGGAGGAGCCTCGTACCTCTCATTTACAAGAAGCAAAAAGAATTTTTCGATATATCAAGAGTACTTTGAATGAAGGAATTTTTTTATGCAAGTATCAATTATGTGAATCTTATAAGTTACACAAATAGTGATTGGCGTGGAGATATAGAAACAAGAAAAAGCACATCAGAGTATGTTTTTCATCTTGACACCAGCGCAATATCATGTTCTTCAAAGAAACAACTCATGGTTGCGCTATCTACAGTTGAAGCATAATACATTGCAGCAACTAGTTGTGCTACATAGACAGTATGGCTAAGAGGAATTCTTGAAGTGCTATATCAAAAACATGACGCTCCAAAAGAATTATTTTGTGATAATAAGTCTACAATAACACTATGCAAAAATCTAGTTTTTTATTAGTGACCCAAGCATATAGACATTCGGTTTCACAAAATTCATGAGCTTATAAATGAAAAGGTTTTGGTGGTTAATTATTGTCACACTAAAGAACAAGTTACAGATATTTTATTAAACCACTAAATTTTGAGTTATTTCACAAATTGAAGAAATTGTTAAGGATGATAAATTTCTACCAACTTGATTTAAGGGAGGCAATGTCAGAAAAAATAAATAAATAATCAAGCTTAAATGAATTGTACGTGAAAAGGTGACAACAACATACATGCTTCATTAATTGTAACTGAAATCATGATGTGCTTGAGGCAAGTAAAGAGAGACGCATCTTTCTTCCTTCTTTAGTTTCCATTTGGATTGGACCAAATTTATGGTCCAATAGGAAGGCTTCTTGTATGTTAAGATTCTATTATTTTATTACTTTTTGTTTCCTATAAAAGGAAGTGTAACTAATGTGGTATTGTAGTTGGGATTGAGTTAATTCTTCTCCTTTTCTCTTTCTCCCTCTCTGTGCATGTGTGTGCAAGGGTATTATGTCATTTGAAAACAGACAGAGATTAAATATTGGTACAATAACTAGTCCTTATTGGTATCTTGGTTAATGAATATGATTGAACTAATGCTAAAGGCAATAATTAGTAGTAGAAAAATATGAGAATAAGAAACTAAATGATGAAATAAACATTAAAATTTATCATGAAAAACCCTTCAGTCTAGAGGAAAAAACCATGGGACAAATTAAAATAAATCCATTAAACTCAATAAGGATTTACAAGAAAAGTTGATCTCTCATCCCCTCACTAACAAGTTATTTCATAAAGTTTCAGGATTGAAATCAAAGTTCATATCACAATCATAAATCACTCAAACCAATCCTAAAAACAATCAAACAAGGATGAGAATACAACACTCTTTTACCTCTTTATATTTTCCTCACTTTTGGATGTTATGGGTGTGTTCTCTACAAAAACCTACGTTTCTCTTTTATATCACAAAATAAAATTTTCTACCATTTACACAGTCATATAAGTAACTGTGTAACTTTCTAACACTACCTTATTCGCAAACATATATGAATATAAAGAGTTATATGATATCCACACAGTCGTGTATCTTCACACATTTACAGAGACTTATATAGTTGATCTACAAGGTTGTGTAAGTTAAGACATGAACCATAAAATTGTTTACAATAATCGAAAGTCTCAAAATAGGGTTGGACACTCAACAATCTCTCGTCCAACCCAAATATGGGAAGACACATTATTCTCCATGAACTACTTGAGATACATCCTAACAAACTTACAACAAAGCTTTTGCTTACTTATGGGAATCAATATAGTCTGCATTTCATCACCATTCAAATCTGTATAAACCTGCTTGAATATTAATTGTGTCTCTTCTATCACTAACCTCAACCAATAATATCTGATGTCTATTTTCTTTGTACAAGAATGGTCATAGTATTTTTACTCAAGTCAATAGCACTTTGAATATCATAAAATATTGCATAGTCTTCTTATTTCACATCCAACTCTTGAAGGAATTTTTTTAGCCAGAGCATCTCCTTATAAGCTTCCATTTTAGCTACATATTTTGGTTTAATTGCAGATAAAACCACATACTTTTGTAGATTTTTTCCATGAGATGGCCCCCCTGCAAAATTAAATAATAAACCTTAAGTAAATTTTTTTCGATTAAGATATCCAGCCATATCTGCATATATAAAATCTTATAGAGTTGTCTCATCATTACTAAAGCGCAAACTCTACTTTGATGTGCCTCTCAAGTACCTTAGAACCGATTTCACTGCTTCCCAATGAACCTTCCCTGGATTTGAAAAAAATTTGCTTACTATCTCAATAGCTTGAGCAAAAATTGGCCTTTTTCATACCATTGCAAAAATCAGAGACCCTACATCAGATGAACATGGAAAAAGGGCATACCATATTTCTCCTTTTCTGTTGAGGAACAGGCATGCTTGCATAGCTTGAAGTGTGATAAGAGTGTAGTGCTAATTGGCTTAGCATGCTTCATATTGATCCTTTCTAATTCTTGCTCAATATATCTCTCTTAAGACAACCATAATCTCTTGTTCTTCTTGTCTTGAGTTATCTATATGCTAAAAATATGCTTTGTCGATCCCAAATCTTTCATATCAAAAGATTTGGACAAGTCCTCCTTCAACTTTTAGATTCTACCAATGTCTTAACCCACAATCAACTTATCATCAACATAAAGAAGAACAATGATGATCACTAGAGAACTTCTTAAAATACATACATCCATCAACATAAGTTCACTTGAAACCATGATACTTCATGAAAGAATCAAACTTCTGATCCCACTACCTTGGAGCTTGTTTTAAGTCATATAGAATTTTCTTTAACTTGCAGACCAAATTTTCCTTACCTTTAGCTTTGAGACCTTCTGGTTGCTCCATATATATCTTCTCTTCCAAGTCTCCATGAAAGAAGGTTATTTTAACATCCAACTGTTGGAGTTTAGGATCCAAATAGGCAATTAGACTCAAAACAACTCGGACTGAGGTCACCTTAACTGCCTGTGAAAAGATTTGATCAAAGTCAATACCCTTCTTTTGGTTGAATCCTTTCACTACGTGTAACATCCTGTCCCCATATTATGGGTGAGGACCCGAAAATTTCAATACAAGGGAGCTCAAAGAGAGATGAAGGAAATGCATTTTCTTGCTCATGCATCATGTTAGCATATATGCACATAAATATTGAATGTTTGTACATAAAAAAGTGGTACATGCATTCATTGACAACTTTCGAGTATGCTTGTTTTGAAATGTGATTTTTTTTATTGAAAATGAGAAGTGGAGGGAGTAGAAAGAGTGATCTTGGTATGA
>JAOSBM010000205.1:10148216-10158781 GCA_027568955.1 Erythroxylum tenue
AAAATGATCAATTCCTACCCTAAACCAATATCAAACACAAAAGAATAACCATGAAGATCAAACTAAACAAAAACACATAAAGCAAGTCCTAAAACACAATAATACTAACTTATCATCTAAGAAACACATACCAAATACTTATAAAAACACATACTAATGCACAACTACCAGTAGCCATGAACTTACTTTAGGTCCTCATTGTGCTCTTTTGTTCTCTATTTTTGTGTTATTTTTTTCATTTATTTCAAATATAAAACTTGATGACTTATGATTATAGGGATAAGTTGGATGATCAGTTGGCTTCAATTCCCCTAAAGAAAGTAACATTTTGGCTTGAAGCTGGAGTCATTTAGTTAATAAATATCAAAAATAGGGAGAGAAATAAGGCTTTGTAAAGAATAGGGGAGAAGCAAAAATATGAGTGCTAGAGATTTTTTAGTATGGGTGTTGGGTATTTTGGGTAACACTAGAACATTAACAATGTTTTTTATTTTAAAATTAAAACAGGTAAATTTAAATAAAATAAAATAAAATGATAAATGACACATCAGCTACCAGGTTAGCACATTCATAAATCTAGTAGCCTATGTGTTCTCAAATAATGGAGATGTCATACCCATCAAACAAAAAGCTAACAACATTTTTTACGATCAATTGCTTTATTTTGTAAAAGTTAAAAGGTGAATTAGTGCCATAGGCAACGATAGGAGCTAAAAGAAAGAATCAAACAATCATAAATATAGTGAGAATCATATTAAAAAGCAAGATGACGCAAAAGGAGTTTTGGACTGAAGCAATTACATATGTGGTTTATATTTGAAATTGTAATCCTACAAAGAGTTTTAAAGATGTCACTCCACAAGAAGTATGGAGTATAATGAAGCCTTTTGCATCATACTTATATGTTTTGCTATATTCCTTATGTTCATATTCCAAAGTAAGAAGAAGTTTGTTTTTGTAGGATATGATAAAAATTCAAAAGGCTACAAGTTATTTAATCTAACCTATAGAAAAATCATAATTAGTAAAGATGTTGAAGTTGATGAAGAAGCATTTTAAAATTGAAGCATTTTGAATATGAAGAAGAAAATGAGGTTTTCAAAAACTCATAAATGATTTTTCTCTACCAACCTCAATAATCTGATCTTCTTAAGTATCATCATCAACATTATCAACAAGCATGGGACTTCGAGGATATAAAAGAATTGATGAAATTTTTAATATTTTAACTTCCTTTGTCTACTTACAGATATTGAACCTTTAAATTTTTAAAATGCTAGTAAAAATAAGAAGTGGATTCATACAATGAATAAAAAAAGTTCAAATCATTGAAAAGAATGATATACGGGAACTTATTTCTCTTTTAAAAGTTCAAATCATGCCATTGGGGTCAAATGGGTGTATATAGTTAAGAAAATGCCAAAAGTGAAGTAGAGAGATACAAAGCAAGGCTTGTTGTCAAAGGGTATAAGAAAAAGCAAGGGATATACTATAAAGGGATATTTGTCCCTGTTGCTTGCCTAAAAATAATTTGTTTATTAATGTCTTATTGTCCAAAATCATTAGACAATTCATCAATTGGATGTCAAGTCCACTTTCCTCAGTGTTTATATAGAGGAAGAAGTCTAAATTGAAAAACTAATAGGATATATGATTTAAGGACAAAAATATAAAGTGATAAAATTAAAGAAGGCGTTATATGGACTTAATCAAGCTACAAGAGTTTGGAATATCCTAATTGACAGTTATTTTCAAGAGAATAGTTTCACCATATGCTTACATGAATATGCTCTTTATGTTAAAAAGGATAAATATAATTTATTTTTTTATATGTACGTAGATGATCTTATCTTCATAGACAACAATCCCAATATGGTTGAAATTTTTGAAGATTCATTGACTATAAAATTTAAGATGAATGATATAGGATTGATGTCTTACTACTTGGGAATTGAAGTGAAGCAAATGGATAATCAAATTTTTTGTCATTCAAGAAGGTTATTTAAAGGAGGAAGGAGTGTTAAATAAAGGTATCCAAGTTTGATAGATAAGAGAATGTAGATCCAACTTTGTTTAAAACTCTTATAAGAAAACTTAAGGTTGTTAATTTTCTTAAGACCATATATCTTATTTACAGTTAGACTTGTTAGTTGATTTATAGAGATTTCATCTAAAGTTTACGTAATAGTAATATTGTTGCTGATAAAAAAAGTACTAGTGGGTTTGTTTCTTTTTGAGATATAATACAATCTCTTGGTATTCAAAGAAACAAATCATAATCACGCTCCCAAAATGTTAATTAGAGTATGTAGCATCTACTTCCTATACTTGTCACATCCACTTCCTGTACTTGTCATGTTGTTTGGTTTAGAAGGTTATTAAAAAAAAAAACTTCATTTTGAGCATATTGAAGCATTAGCGAAAAAATCCAACGTTTTATGATAAGAGTAAGCATATTGACAGATGTTTCATTTTATTTGAGAATTGCTAAGAAGTAAACTACTTTAGAGTTTGTGAAATCCTTTGGTTAAGTTAACATTTTTATTAAGCCCCTCAAATATGATGTTATTTAAAATTATGGATAATACTTGGAGTTATGCAAAATCAAGTTTATAGGGAGTGTTATAAATAAGCTTGATTTTTTAATTTCGCAACAAATTTAAATTAGTAGTTGAATAGTCAAATCTTAATCAATTTAGGTTTAAATTTTATTTTAAAGCTTTATATATCTAGATTTAGATTATCTAACCTTACGTCATTTAGAATTACTTAGAGAGACTTATGATAAAATAAAGACAAAATAGTCAGTTTTCAGTTATGCACATTTTATTATGTCATTAAACATGTTTTCTTGTTTGTATTTTAGCATTAAGTGAATTTAATGAATTCTCAATTAGCACTATAAATGTCCATGTAATATTTCATTTTTATTAGAAGAGAGGAAAGGATAAAAGTTTTATTGCATATCTCTTATTTTATTTTTTATGAGTGTATAAGTATTTATGATCATCTTTTTTCTTTTTCAAAAGTAGCAACAATTATGTTACACTAACCAAATCAGTCATACTAATAAATAATCCAAGGTAGTTGGAGCTTGAACTCAAAACCAAACTGCCAAAGATGGGACTTTCTACCTCTCCCAGAAAAGCTCATAAATGAAAATACAAAGTTATCTTCCAAGGTTTCAAGGACGAGGGTCGATTCCTGGGATACAAATTCAGCTAGCAATGGATAATGAGAGCCTTAAAAGCTCTATGGGAGGAGAAGAGGCCAAATAGATTGCATAGTTCAATTCAAGATAAGAAACTCACAAAATTGATAATTGCAAGCTTGCTGGCAAAAACATAAAGTTGGGAGGAAACAGTGAGAGAATAGGCACTGTTGAAGTATAAGTTACAGATATGTCTTGACTTCCTTGAATGCAAAATCTTCCAAGTTTCCAAATAACGACAAGATGACATTCTCGTTTACTGAAGGTTTTATTAACTTTTGAAAACTATTTAGGATCAAGCATCCAAACTTAAATTCTGATGATTTTCTTGTAAGACATGAAAAGAAACGATATACATGTCTATTATGATAAACAAAATTGAAATGCAGAATTTAGATCTCATTCCTCCTGCCATTAATGTTGAGAGATTCAAATAGGTGAGAGGGCTCTTCTAAGCTTTTAAAAAATTCAATAAGATGATGTATCAGAAATGTCAAGCTTAGGGACCCAATACCTCCTTGCACATAATTTATATTCTATGTTATCTTCCATCAAAACTACAGAAGGAGATGACAGTCGCAGTGGAAGGACATGAGGTTTCAAAATGAACAGACATGACCCATCATAAGGAAACCAATGGATAACAGTCTCCCACTTGGATCGAAGATGTAATCTAAAAGTCATAAAACCTCTACTTAATTAAAGAAACCAAATGCACGAATCATGACGATAAGTCCTCTAAATGTGAGTATTATTTTCCATGTATCACGATGCATCCTATTTCTTATTCCACTTTAACTGAATGAATAAACCTTTATGTTTATTCTAGGTCCATAATAGTTGTAATTCTCAAAATAAAAATGTGTACACCAGAATGAGAAAACAACAAAATTAATAAGAGTTTCATGAAAGTACATACAATAAATCACATAATAGAACCGAGTCCCATTCTAGTAACATGATCCTTAAAAATCTTTGGTGGCATGCCTTTTGTTAAAGGATTAGCAATCATTAATTCAATGTTAATATGTTAAATGATTACCTTGTTCTCTTCGACACGTTCCCTAATGGCCAAATACTTAATGTTGATGTGCTTACTTCGACTACTACTCTTGTTGCTTTTGGCCAAGAAAACTGTAGCTGAATTATCACAGTACATTCTTAATGGCTTAGAAATGGAATCCACAATTCTAATCACAAATATGAAACTCTTCAACCATACAACATGTGAAGTAGCCTAAAAACAAGAAACGAACTCAGCCTCCATAGTAGAAGTAGCAGTTAAGGTCTCCTTTGAACTCCTCTAGAATACAAGTCCATTGACAAATATAAACACATATCCAGATGTTGACTTTCATGAATCAACACAACCGGCAAAGTCTGAATCCAAGTAGCTAACTAATTCAAGATTCTCAGTTCGTCTATACATAAGCATGTGATCTTTGGTCCTTTGAAGGTACCTCATCACTTTTTTGACAGCTCTCCAGTGGTCTATACCTGGGTTACTCTGATATCTTTCCAACACTCCAACAACAAATGCAATGTCAAGTCTTGTACAAACTTGAGCATACATTAGGCTCCCTACTGTAGAAGCATATGGAATATTTTTCATTTGTTCCATTTTAAGCTCATTTTTCGGGCATTAGTTCAAATAGAACCTATCACCCTTCACAATAGGTACTATACTCGGTAAACAATCTTTCATTCGAAATCTTTCTAAGAACTTATTGATATAGGTTTCTTGGGATAGACCTAAGATGTATTAAGATCTGTCCCTATAGATCTTAATGCAAATGACATAAGATGTCTCGCCATATCCTTCATATCAAAATTCTTAGAAAGAAACTATTTCACCTCATATAGCAAACCCTTGTCATTGGTGACAAGTAAAATATCATCCACATATAGAACAACGAAACAAAGTTTACTGTTACTAACTTTCTGATATATGCATTGATCCATAATATTCTCTACAAAAGCATATAAAGATATGATATTATGGAATTTCAAATATCATTGACAGGAGGCTTGTTTCAATCCATACATGGATTTCTTAGGCTTACACAACAAATGTTCACCATCACTATAGGAGAATCCTTCCGATTATTTTATATAAACTTCTTCCTCTAGGTCTCCATTTAGGAATGCTATTTTCATATCCATTTGATACAGTTCTAGATCAAAATGGGCAACTAATGCCATAATCACTCATAAGGAATCTTATTTAGAAACAGGAGAAAAGGTCTCCGTGTAATTGATTCCCTCTTGTTGAGTAAATCCTTTGGCAACAAGTCTAGCTTTATATCTTTCAATGTTGCCTAATGAGTCCTTTTTTATCTTGAAGACCTATTTGCATCCAATGGCTTTTACACCATTAGGCAAATCGACAAGATCCCAGACTTTGTTAGATGCCATAGAATTCATCTCATTTATCATGGCATTGTACCATAATTGAGTTTCATTGCAACTTATCACTTGTGAAAACGTTTTAGGGCCATTTTTTGGCTCCAATATTATAGTCAGCTTCTTGTAAATACACAATGTAATTACTAGGTATTGTTGATTTCTTCTCTCTAGTTTATCTTCTTAATGTTGTATTAGCGCCCTCTTGAGGATGAGCATGTACAACTAGTTGCTTAACAACCTCTGGTGATTGTTGAACAGTCGAATCTACTAGATTGTCATCAGCAGCTTGTGGAACTTCAATTATTAGTTGTTCAACACCCGTTTGACTTTGAGGGATGTTATGAATGTCAATCAATCTATTACTTGAAATAGGAGTTTGTATTTCACAATGATCCTTCTCAAGAACTAAGTCTCGAGATTGATCACTCCCACTAATCAAGTCATTCTTAAGACACTTTGCATTTCTTGATTCCACAAACCTAGTACTATGAGATGGACAATAAAATTTGTACCCTTTGGACCTTTCAGCATATCCAATGAAATATCCACTTATAGTCCTCATATCTAGTTTCTTTTCTTGTGGATTATAAACTCTTACTTCCCCAAACGTGTATATGTCACAAACTTGGTTTCTAGCCTTTCCATAACTCAAATGGTATTTTAGAAACAGTCTTGGTTGGAACTCGATTTAATATATACACTGCCGTTTTAAGAGCTTCAGTCCATAAAGATTTGGGAAGTTTAGAGTTGCTAAGCATACTCTGTACCATGTCTAATAATGTTTGGTTTGTTATTTCTTCTACACCATTTTGGTCCGGAGACCACCCAGGCATGGGGTATTGAGCTATTATTCTATGCTGCTGAAGAAACTTCGCAAATAGACTAAGTGCTTGTCCACCCTCAGTGTATCTACCATAAAATTCTCCACCTCTATCTGATCTCACGATCTTTATTTACTTACCACATTGTTTCTCTACTTCCATTTTAAATACCTTAAAGGCATTTAATGCTTCGTTCTTGTTATATCGCAAGTAGAGGTACATATATCGCGAGTAATCGTCTATAAATGAGATGAAGTATTTCTGACCATACAAGTCTATTTCTGGATTACAAATTTCTGTATGTATGATCTCTAATATGTCTAAACTCCTTTTGGCACCTTTATTTTTCATGTTAGTCTGCTTTCCTTTATACAGTCCACACAAACATCAAAGTCAGTAAAATCTAGAGTATTAAGTACTCCATCATTCACTAATTTTTTAATTCTTTCAAGAAAAATATGTCTCAATCTTTGGTGCCACAACATAGAGGATTGTTCATTCATAACACATCTTTTAATACTAGCATTACTATGGACGTGCATTATATTGTGAAAAACATTTTCTTGCAAATTAATTCGAAAAAGACCATCAATCATTATACCATTCCCAACAAGATTAGATCCATGATACAAACCAAATGATGTATTCCAAAGGTACAAGTTTTGAGACTGAAATTAAATTTCTAGAGAAACTTGGAATATAAAAGTTCTTTACAAATTCAAAACAAAACCAGAATTTAAAACTAATTTGCATGTCCCAACAGTTTTCATACGTGAAAGCATGTTGTTGCCTGAATAGATGCATTGTTCACTACTCACTGGCTTCTTGTAGTTTAGAGAACCCTGCAAGGTATTGGAAATATGGATTGTAAAACCGGAATCAATCCACCATGTGTTATGACAAACATCAACCATATTAGATTCATAACAAACAAGTGAACTGACAACCCTGTAGTATTCTACTTATATCGCTTAATCATCACGCAAATTGAATTTATATTATCTTTGTTCGACTACCAACTAAGGTAGATATAACCTTTGGGTTGCATATTTTTGCCCTTTGGGTCGTATACTTACATTCTAGACAGGTCTGCATTTAGCTACGAATTTTAAAGTTCTGCCTCAATCCTCACGTGAATACCTTTTTAACAAGTCTTCGGTTATCATGAACTTTGGTGTTTTTCACATGCGATCTTCGTTTGAGAGGCCATCTTTTAGATAGGTGTGCGTTGAGTTTGTCTTACGCAATCTTTATTATCGCGATTCTAATTTTGAAAGAGCCAGCGCAGTTTAATGCTAGCTCTTCTGGTATGTGGTGCAAGCGTTTTATCTACTCCAAGTTAGTAAATCTCTAAACCCTTTGTTGGATCTCTTTGAAAATGTGTCTTGCCCAAGAGTAGGAACTTCTATAAGTGATGATGCCTCCATTAACCTTTTCCTAATGCTATAGCTACCGTAATTATTGGGTTTGAATTATTATGGCCTACATATTGAACATCTGCATTTAGTGCCTCAGGATTTCGTCCAACGTTTGAATGACATCATAAAGGGCCACTGAATCTATAGGCTTGCACTTGTTACTTATAAAGTTCAACTTAAAACGATTCCTCAACTATCTGAATCAGAGACAGTCTTACAATATATGTTCTAAAATCAATTCCTTCTTGTTAGAATTAATGTGGATGAGAAGGCTTTAAATTTTATGGTATCCATGTTTTGTGCAATTTCGTGAATTTGTGATAGTGTACTAAATGAATTTGTGATACTACGTATCGTACAATTTTAGAGTAGAAAACTTGAATTTCGATGGTGATGATTTATTGAGAATGCTACATTATTTTTAAAAATATAGTGGCTTATTCAACTTGTTGAGTTGGTTCCAATAAAATGGGTTAAATATGATAATTATCAGACTCAAAGATATTAGAATTAAAAGCGCTTGTTATTTTAAAAAAAATGGTGGTTATAAAAGATAAGAATGAAAAAACCAAAACGTTCATCTTAGAATCGGGAATGGTAGAAAAGAAGAGATGGGAAAAAATTATAAAAAAATAACTCTGACATATTACAAGTAAAGATATACAAATAGTCTTAGATAAAAATAAGTTTTTATTAACATTATTATTTATATAAAATTAGAATATATGAATTCTTATAATTTAAATTTGATAGTTTTCTTATTATATCAAAACGAGTAACGATTTTGATTCGTTATGAAAATTAATCTAAGACTTGTAATTTTTTGGATTTTGAGAACATATTTAAAAAAATTTATTGTACTTCTACATTTTTTTTAGCATGAACGATTATGTTTATAAGTCACCAGTACAAGAAGTTTTCTTATTGGTAATTGTTTAATAAGATAAGGCAAAAGATTGCTTTATGCATATTTCTTCTGTTAATGGAATTAGAAAATTGCCTCCAACCTAGAAGGATGTCGTATTACTTGAGTTGATTCATATGTGTGTAAGACATTTTTGTCCTTAGGGACAATTTTGTCCATGTCTCATAAAGTTGGACTAATATTAATTGCAATTTGGTTTTTAAATAAATTATTGGTTAAGTTACGTTATTTGATCCAGATAAAGATAATAAAGCGGCCTAATAAATGATCTAAGTTAATGGGTTGAAATTCAGGTAGAAAATAGATCCTGATTAGTGTTGACCGGGTCCATATCGTCCTTGTAATGGGGAAGCCCGATATGGAAGCTATATAAAGGTTAAGGTTTCCTGCAGTTATTCAGAAAACGTTCACGAGTATAAGGATTCCTGACCCATTACGGAAGCTCGGAACCTGAGGAAATTGTAGAAAGACCTTGCCCGTGAGTCGGTGAGCACTTTTCGCTAAAGGCCTCAGGAGATTCGGAGACATTTGGAGCTCGGAATCGGTATCAGAATCAGAGATGGAACCGAAATCCAGGTATTCCGCATTACTTTCGTTTCTGGTCGCTTCATGCAAATCCAGGGTACGTAATAAGGCTCCCACTACGTACCAACATGTGGTATCAGAGCGGTTACGTAATCGGACTGCCGAAAACTGAGGTTTTTTCGATTTTTCATCTCATTTGATTTTCCTTCGTTTTTGATTCGTTTTTCAATTTTTTTACGTATATAATTGCGTAAAAGTGGTATACATAAGGCTGGCTACAAAAAACGGGTCGAAAACTGGCTGAACGAAGCGAAAAACGAAGTTCCGGGACGCTAGAAATTTCCTCCGGTGTCGAAGGAGGAGAAGGACGTCGGACGCGCGGCGAACAGTATGCGGGAGCGTCCGTGTACACATGCGCGCCTCACACCCTCCAGTTGACTCCCGTGGAACGGCGAGCGCGTGCCGCGAACATGCCTATCCGGGCCGTCCACGCGGAGAACACGTGGCACCGGCCGATGGGTGACACGTGTCGGCACGTGCAAATAGGATCGGTGCATCCGCGCATGGTGGCGCGTGCCACAATGCGAGCGCGCGTGTGTTCCGCCACTCGCACCGACGTCAACGATGACGTCGGCGGCTGACGTCAGCATGGAGCTACAGCAACTCTAAAAAAAAACTCCCAAATTTATAAAGTAACCTTTTTCTATTTTTCTGGATTTATTACATTAGTAATAAATTAAAGTTTAACTCCATAAAAAGAAATTATGGTATTCTGAATCCGATTTCGATTGAATTTTCATGCTTCGGACTACATATGAGGGAGATGCTTAAGGGTCTCGGGTCTCGGGTCTCATTTTCAGTGTTCGGGATTGCATGATAATCAATCGGAAGAGGAATTGAGACATTCTGAAGCCATTTTTGAGTAAATTTTCATGCAATGAACTTGCCATAAGGGAGATACACGAGGTTGTCGTGTCTCAGGAGGTCAATTCAGTATCCGATGACGCACGATAGTCACTATACTGAGATTTTTCTTTCACGAAGGTCTCAAATGAAGTTTTCGGAGAATGTTTTCAGCATGTGTGTGTGACAATGAAATTGTGCATTCGGAGTTTTGCATTTATTGAGGTTACATTGTCACATATGGTATGCCCATAAAGGATATGAGGATGACATAAAGACGTATCCCTTGTGTTTGCGAACTTTTTGGATGCTGATGAGAATGTAGTCACCAAAGTGGCCTTTCAAGTCAGTATTTT
>JAOSBM010000205.1:10226680-10237189 GCA_027568955.1 Erythroxylum tenue
TAAATTACTAAAACGTCCTAAGCTTATTATAAATAGGCTTAAGCTCTATGTAGCTAGCACTTCATGCTTAACCCTCTTTGTAAGAGACACAGAGTTCTCTCAACCTATTCTGTGGATACCGTTAGAGGCCGGACACTTGTGCGGCTATGGTGGTTGAGACGGATCGGTTTCAGAAACGGTTCGAAGGATACGACAAGACAAAGATCAAGCTTCGGAATAAGGTACGAATTAAATTTCCGCTTTATTTTGATTTATGTTAATCATTTTATAGACTTAAATAGATCTTGATTTTCAGGAAATCAAAAGTCACGAAAAAAGTTTCGTGATTATTCCACTGCGGTCGGATCGGATCCGAACCCGATTTTCCAACAGAATAATAAGCTAGGAATATGCTCTCCGTATCATCCTCGTCCTTATCTTGAGCGAGATTTTCTTGTCTTTCTTTAAGTTAACAAAACCTTTCTATATGACCATACTTTTTACAATAAAAACACTACTTTGGGTTTGAATTTTCACCTCTGTCATCAGTCCTTAGATGCTGGTTATTGTTTTGATTGCGATCTCTATCTTTACCTCCTTTGCCACCATGTGAAAATCGACCTTCACGTCCTCGGTTAGAGCCGCCTCTGCCACTTGACTCTCCTTCTTTGTTTTCGGAAAACTGTGTCTTACTCTGAAAAGCATTTTCCATTGTATTGCTGTCATACTGCTTAATCTTGTCCTTATCATAATAAAGAAAGCCAAGAACTTCGTCTACTGTTAGTGTACTTAAATCTTTCGACTTTTCTATAGTAGCTACAACATAATCTTATTTATTAGGCAAACTTCTAAGAATATTCTCAACAACTTTTTAATAAGGTAAAATCTCACCAAATTTTTTTATTTGATTCACAACCTCAATCATCTTGTAAATATAGTTTTCTAGTGAATCAGAATCTTTCATGAACATACCTTCAAAGTTCCGACGAAGAGTTTGAAGTTTCACAGTCATCAACTTAACATTACCTTGGTCGGCTTTTTGTAGAGCATCTCAAGCTTCCTTTGATTTTATGGTTGCTAAAATTAGTGGGAAGATTGCCTCGTCCACTACTTGTTGGATAAAAAATAAGGCTTTTGCATCTTTCTTCCGTACTTCTCGTAAAGCTTCGATGGTAAGTCCAGCTTCTGTGTAATCATTCTCCACTAAATCCCACACATCTTGGGACATGAATAATGTCTTCATTTTTGTGCTCTAAATGACATAGCTACTATGATACGACACCTCCAACACATGAGGATCACATGGGTCAAGATTTAGTCAATTAGTAGTTTGATCACATTACGCACATCTAGTAGTTATCCCATTATTTTAGTTATTCTGTTATTTTACCAATTAGATATTATCTTTTATTGTGATTAAGAGTCTAGCATTATATTAGGAGTCTATCATTTATTATGATTAGGAGTCTAGCATTATAAATATCTGATAGTTAGAGCAAGTGAGGAGCTTGAGAAAATTAATTCCTTTGTTTTGGAGTTTAGTTTTCTTTATACGGACTGACTTGAGAGTTTAAGATTCTTGCTCTCAAATTTATCAATAAAATTCTATTATTCAATTACTTCTATTTTCCTACTTTTCTGGTTCCTATCATTGGTATCAGAGCCATGGCTATCACTTGTCCATCCACCAATGACCCACCACCACAAACCCACAATAATATATCGGAACCAGTATCCCAGCAATTAGCTGTCCTAGCCTCTCGTCTTGAGATATTCGACACCATAGTTGCTGATGTAGCTGCGTTGAAAGCTCAAGCTAACAAGGGGAAGAAACCTGAGAGTAGTAATGATCGGCAAACAAGGGGAAGATCTCATTGGAACGATGAGATAGGGGACGAAGGAGAACAATAATGGGGTCATAAAAGTACCACGCGTCCACCTTATACTAAGATAGAATTCCCAAAATTCGAAGGAGGTGATCCACGTGGTTGGATTTGAAGGCTGAGAAATACTTCAGGTATTATCAAACACCCGAAGAATTGAAAGTTGATGTAGCGGCTATGTATTTGGAAGGTGATGCACTTGATTTGTTTGCTTGGATCAATTCCGAGAGAACCATTTTGTAATGGGAGGAGTTTGTGAACGCGCTTCAAGAACAATATGGTCTCGCTGAATTCCAAAATCCCGATGAATATCTTAGTGCTGTTCATCAAACGGGTATAGTACAAGAATATCATCAGGAATTTGCTAAACGTTCGGGTCGAGTCAAAAATTGGCCCGAACATTGTCTATTGGGTATTTTCCTTAATGGGCTGCGAGATGAATTGAAATCTGATGTGAGAATCCTCAAGCCCAGATCTGTCTATCGAGCTATGAGTTTGGCACTAGAGTTTGAACAAAAGATCAATCTTAAAAATGGGCCAAAAGCAAATCAATGGGCCAACTCTAATAGGCCCAATACCTCACAGGCCCAAACTTCCAATTTGTCACGTGCAGGTCCATTCATCAGCAACCCAACAGCACAACATTCCACATCTGCTCCTGTTTCTGCTTCTATTTCTTCTCGACCAGCGACGCTGCGCACTTGGGACCAGGAGAGACAACTGCGTATTTCGAAGGGGGCTGTGTTTTCGTTGCAACGAGAAGTTCTCTCCCAGCCATCGCTGCAAGGCCGCGACCCTCACTCTCATGGAGATGGTCGATGAAGACGACGATGGCGCACCAACAGAGATTTTGATTGAAGGCGACAGAATAAGGGAATTTGCCAAGATTTCTCTCTTTCCGCCTTGAGGACAAGACGAATTTCCAGAAGGGATGCATTAATACGACACCTCCAACATATGAGGATCACATGGGTCAAGATTTAGTCAATCAGTAGTTTGATCCCACTATGCACATCTAGTAGTTATCCCATTATTTTAGCTATTTTGTTATTTTACCGATTAGGCATTATCTTTTATTGCGATTAAGAGTCTAGCATTATATTAGGAGTCTATCATTTATTACGATTAGGAGTTTAGCATTATAAATATTTGATAGTTAGAGCAAATGAGGAGCTTAAGAAAATTAATTCCTTTGTTTTGGAGTTTAGTCTTCTCCACACAGACTGACTTGAGAGTTTAAGCTTCTTGCTCTCAAATTTATCAATAAAATTCTATTATTCAGTTACTTCTAGTTTCCTACTTTTCTGGTTCCTATCATAATACCTTGGAAGATTGGAATTATAGGCAATGATGGATTCACGTTGTTGTTATTGGCCATGCTTGCTGGAACCTACTCTGATACCAAATGTTGGAGAATAGGTTGTTGGAAAATATAATAATTGTAAGAGAACTTTTAACAAACGAGTGGTAGCTTAGAACAAAATGGGCAGAATCGATGCAATTCTCATTCATCTGATCAAAGCATTTTATACACAAAAGAAATAACAACTTAATAAAAAAACAAGGTCACACAACTCTGCTACCACACTACTCACGACAAGAAACAAGTCTCTAAAAAATAGCAACTAGAGCCTAAAGAATGAGAACAAAATAACAGCTTAATTCAAAGACCAGTAAAACATGCATGTTTCTGCATTAGTTTCCAACAAATTATAGTGTCATAATTTCTTTTCAACTACTCAAGCTTGGAGTAAAAATGCACTTGTAGTTTTATAATGTAGCCCAATTAGTGGTCATATTTTAAATACATTAATAATGATATTAATATAATTAAATAATCTAAATGGTTAATATTTCCTATTTAATAGTGAAATAAATCTCAACCATTTATTTTGGTCATTTGTGGGTGTATTAGATTAAAAAATGATATATAAATTGGTCATCTCTTTACTAATTAGGGTTACATATTATTTTTCATCAAGTTTTCGTAACCGTAAGAGAGTTAAAAGAGAGAAACCAATTTTCACCAAGAATATCATAAATTTTTTTATCTCTTTACGATAATAGCATTTTCTGCATTAGGTACGTGATATTACACTTTTATGATTTGTGACATTTATTTATTCAAGATCTTAAAGTCATGAATATTAAATTTGATTTTATTTCATAAAGATCATGTCTTTACATGTAATATTAGAGCTTGTATTTTGAATAAACAATTTGTTAGTCTATTTTTCTATGATTATTTGATAATGATTGTGAAATATTTTGATGTTTGAAGAGTTTTGTGATTATTTATTATTGATGATTTGTATAAAAATAAAAATAAAAAAATAATTTTATGATTACTAAAAATTATTGTAATGGGATTTTAAAGATCTAATCTTTATTGTTAATTATTTGCATAAATATGTTAAGAGTTTTATGCATCATGTTTAATTACACATGTTCAGAGTAGAACTCCTTGTTTAAGAAAAACGAAGCGCAATTGGTGACGTTTTGAAGTAGTACAACCAAGACGCAAATTGATTACCTCCTTGTCAGGACAAGAGCCAAATCTTGGTGCAGGGATTGCAAAGTACTTCCGGCCGCTTGCCTATCCACTCAACATAAATTGTTAGTTGCAGATCTACTTTTCAAGGGATGGAGGGCACAACGATTTACCGAGCGTTTCCGCAAAATCAAGTGGTGAAGACTACAAGGGGACATGGCGGCACTTTTTAGGACTCAAGTTAAGAATCAGACACCTTGGGTGGTGTGTGGGGATGCCAATCAGATGTGGCAGGGAGTAGCCCCAGTGATAAGAGAGACCGCCACGAAACTCTTAGGGGTTTCTAAGAGCCGGGGAGGAGACTGAATGCCATCTTGGTGGTGGTCAGAAGAGGTCCAAAGGACGGTAAAGTTGAAGAAGCGAGCTTTTAAAGATTTGTTGGAAAGTGCTACCGAGGAGGAGCATGTTTCAAACAAAGTTCGGTATCGACTGGCAAAGTAAAGCGCGAAGAAGTCTATCGCAGTGGCTCGAGGAGAGGCTTCTGCAAATATGTACAGGGAGTTGGACACGGCCAAAGGAGCACATAGAATTTTCAAGTTAGCATGAGATAGGGCACGTACGTCGGGAGATTTCAATCGGATGTGTTGTATCCGAGATGAAGCAGGACAGGTACTCACTGAGGCCGATGCCATCAGACAGCGGTGGCAGAGATACTTTCATGGCCTTTATAACAAAGACATATTGGTCGACGTAGAGTTAGGAGAACCCCGTGTGTCGCGGCAATTTCCAGATGGGAATCCATGGGGGAGGATCACCGAGGGAGAGATTACCAAGGTTCTCAAGGGAATGGGGAGCAGACGGGTAGAAGGGCCGGACGAGATCCCTATCGAGGCATGGAAGCGACTGGGAGCTGTCGGCACTACCTGGTTAGTCCAGCTCTTTAATGTGATCCTCGAGTCAGCCAAGATGCCGGATGAATGGAGGTTGAGTAGGTTAATCCCCTTGTATAAGGCCAAAGGAGACACTCAACAGTGTTGCAATTATAGAGGCATCAAATTATTAAGTCATACCATAAAGCTGTAGGAGAAGGTAATTGAAAGGAGACTTCGGAGAGCTGTTTCGATTTCAGACAATCAATTCAGATTTATGCCAGGTAGGTCCACGACAGAGGCTCTTCATCTACTTAGGAGATTGATGGAATGCTACATGGAACGAAAACGGGACCTGCACTTAGTTTTTGTAGATTTGAAGAAAGCTTATGACAGGGTTCCGAGAGAACTCATATGGAGGTGTTTAGAGGCAAAGGGCATTCCTAGCGCTTATATCAAAGTGGTAAAGGATATGTATGCGGAAGGATTGACCAGTGTACGGACGATCGGAGGTGACACGGAAGCGTTCGCTATTAGTGTTGGACTACACCAAGGCTCGCCTTTAAGCTCGTTTTTGTTTACATTAGTGTTAGATGAACTTACTAAGCATATTCAAGGAGAGGTACCGTGGTGTATGTTATTTGTGGATGATATAGTCCTGGTAGATGAGACTAAAGAGGGGGTAAATGCAAAGTTAGAATGTTGGGGAGAAGTGTTGGAGTCGAATGGTTTTCGCATGAGCAGGTCCAAGACAGAATATTTGGCATGCACCTTTTCGGGTCGCCAGATGGTACATGCAGCGGAGGTAGCAATTGGTACTGATAACGTACCACAGAAATCGAGTTTCAAATACCTAGGATCCATCATTCAGAGCGATGGTAATATTGATAACGATCTAGTACATCGTATCAGATCTGGATGGGTCAAATGGCGGAGTACGTCGGGTGTTCTATGTGATAAAAAGGTCCCTATCAGACTCAAAGGGAAGTTCTATAGAATGGTGATTTGGCCAACCATGTTATATGGGGCAGAGTGCTGGCCTACTAAGCGCAGACATATGTAACAGTTGTTGGTAGCAGAGATGTGCATGGTTAGATGGATGTGTGATATTACCCAACGAGATAGGTGCGAAATAGGGTAGTGAGGGTCCGGCTACAGGTGGTTAGTATTGGTGATAAGTTGCACAAAAAGAGGCTTCGGTGGTTTGGACATATGATCAGGATGCCTTGTGATGCTTCGGTTCGGCGTGGTGAGAGAATTACCCTTAATGAATATAGGCAGAGGAGAGGGAGGCCTTATAAGACCTGGAGGGAGGTGATCAAGAGAGATCTGTCAGAGTTGGCACTCCCTGCCGCAGTGGCTCAGATTAGAACAGTCTGGCGTGATAGGATAAGGGTTAACGACATGTCATAGGTTTTTTTCAGGTCTATGGGGAGATTACGATGCAGGATGAGTAACACCGTCAGCTTGCCGCACTCTCAGGGCCTTGACCAGGGAGGACGCATCGCGCAGGTGGCAACGAGAGAAGCTGGTGAAAGGTAATAGCGGATCCTGGCCACATCAGGTATAGCTATTTCAATATATTTCAAGGTATGACCCATCTTTACTGATTTTTCTCTGGTTCCCTCCATCTTTGTTATCATGTCGCATATGCATGTGGGCCAATCTGGAAACAGCCTCTCTACATTGTAGGGGTAAGGCTGCGTAAACAGCCTCTCTACAGTGTAGGGGTAAGGCTACGTACTATCCGGCCCCCCCAGACCCTGCTTTTATGCGAGATTTTTTCGAGGTATGATGATGGTGATGATGATGATGATGTACAACAACTCTAGTGTCTAGTCTGTAGGTAATGTCTAGAGTCTAGTCTTTACATCTAGATTTGTTTAGATAAGGAGGATAAAATAATATCTTTAGGAGGATTGAACTTTGGATTGTTAGGTGAAGCTAAATGCCCTAGCCACCTCAGAACTCTAATTGAAGTAAAAAATTTTAAGAAGAAAAATAAGGATAACGTCCTTGTTGGGAATCAAACTTTGGTCTCTTAGGCGAAACCCTAACATCCTAACCACCGAATAACAATTGATTACTAACTTAAATTTCACTATAATTATTATCAGCATTCAAAGTTTATGAGTGCGTACTTATTTAAGTTAATTGCTTTTATTTTCTATTTCCATAATTTAATAACATTTTTATTTTATTATGATGCTATGTATTTTATTAATTGTATTAATGATTTCATATTAGCTTTATGCAAATTATTATTGAAATTTAAAATTATATGTTATGCGTTAAATTTATACCTATCTTCATAATATTATAAAATGGTAATTTGTTAGTCACTAAAGTGATCAAATTAATTAAATTAATTTTTGTCATGTATATATAGTCATTCATTCATAAAATATTAATGTCTATTATTGAATTAATTATATGGATAAATGATGTGTATTAGTTGATAGAATTTAGAATTTGCCCAAAGGTAAAATAATACTCTATGACTAATACAAATAATAGAGGAAAAATTAATATTCACTTGTCAATTATGTTTTATATCTAAATATATTGATTGTATTTGATGAGTTTTTGTTTGATTACCTGAAAAAAATTTTAAACTTATGGTAACATATTGTTGGGTTTGCCCAAAGAAAAGCTATCGTATATTCTAAAATGTTTAATTATTTGAATTTGATAATTTATTGAGCATTTATATATTTATAGTTATTTTTCTTCATTTGCATGCTTCTTCTGTTGTTGTGATTAACGGTGAGAACTTATGGGAATAGTATGAATAAGTCAATTTTTATTTAGGTGTTTTGGATCTTGATTTAACATTATTATAAGAAAAACCTATTGCCATTACTGTTATAAGCAATTGAGAAGACAAACTATAAAGTATGAGAAAGTTCTAACATAGTATGTCTTAGTTTCATGTGAATGACCATTGCCAATATCATTAAATCACTATTTTAAAACTTAAAGTGCTAAAGAATACCTTAAATTTGTGGAAGAACATTTCTATTATTATATGGATAAGTCTCTTGGTAGTACATTAATGGCTGAAGTTTGATAAGTTGCAAAGCATGTGACAACATATCCTAGAGATAACAAATATTGCAGCAAAATTAAAGAGCTTAGGTATGACAGTTGATGACTCCTTCTTAGTGCAATTAATTTTGAGCTTGTTACCTCCTCAGTATAGACCTTTTCAAAAAAAAATACAACACTATAAAAAACAAGTGGAATGTTAATGAATTATCTAATATACTCATTCAAGAGGAAACAAGGCTAAAGAATCAAGGAGTTTATTCAATTAACCTTGTGGGTCAAGAAGCTAGCAAGATTCACATGCTAAAGGCTAAGAAATTCAAGAAGAAAGAACCTACTAAAGTGACTTATGTTACTGATAATGTTGATAAGAATGAACTAAAGACATATAAGTGTCATTTATATAAGAAGGAGGGACATTATTATAAAGATTGTCTAAAATGTAAGGTTTTGTTTGAAAAGAAAGGTACATCTAACCTTTTTGTATGTTCCGAACTAAACTTAACTAAAATTTCTTTTAATACTTAGTGGCTTGATTCTAGTGCTACTGCTCATGTTTCTAATGTTATGCAAGGATTATTTATAATCCAAATCATAAACTCAAATAAGAACTTTTTGTTCGTGGAAAACTATAAGAAGGTCTTAATTGAAGGCGTAGAGACTTATCTTCTAATGTTACATATTAGTTATCACTGAATCTAATACAAACTCTCTATACACCTTTAGTTTCTAGAAACTTAATTTCTGTTTCTAAAATTGATGGAAGTGAGTTTATTTTTAAGTTTGATGATGGTTGTTTTAGTTTATTTAAACATAATTTCATTATTAGTTGCGGAACTCTTATGGCTGGTTTGTGTAAATTGAAACTTAATGTTAAGTTTTCTAAATCCCTATTTTCTGTTTATCGTACCATTAGAACTAAACGTAGCATAATGAATGATAATTCAGCTTACTTGTGGTATAAATCCTTAGGTCATCTATTTAAAGAAATATTAGAAAGATTGATAAAGATTGAAATTATTTTAAATTTAAATTTTATTGATCTCGATGTATGTATGGATTGCATTAAGGAAAAGAAAACCAAATATTATAAGAAATGAGCCACAAGAAGTACTCAACTCCTTGAAATTATATACATTGATATATATGAACCTTTTAACACTCCATCTTTTAGTGGATAAAATTATTTTATCACCTTGATATTATTTTGTCACCTTGATAAATGATTTTTCATTTTACGTATATGTCTATTTGCTTAATGAAAAATATTAAGTTGTAGACACCTTTAAGGTGTTTGTAAATGAGATTGAAAGATAATTATATTTAAAAAGTGATAATTACAAGATCTGATAGAGGTGGTAAATATTATGAAAAATATGATGAATCAGGACAATGTCAACGTCCATTAGTAAGGTTTCTCTAGAAACATGGCATATATGCACAATATACCATGTCAGGTACACATCAAGAATTAGTGTTAGGACATTAACAGATATGGTTAAGAGTACGTTGAGTAATTCTTCATTACCCAAAACTTTGTGAAGGCATGCACTTAAAACTATTGTGTATTTGTTAATAAGATTCCTAGTAAGGCAATACCAAAATTGCTTTTGAGTTAAGGACTGGAAGGAAACCTAGGACGAGACACCTGCATGTTTGAGATTGTTTAGTAGAAGAACGAGTTTATAATCCACAAGAAAAAAATTAGATTCTCGAATAGTTAGTGATTACTTTATTGGTTATCTAGAGAAATCTAAAGGGTATAGAAAAAAATTAGATTCTCGAATAGTTAGTGATTACTTTACTGGTTATCTAGAAAAATTTAAAGGATATAGGTTTTACTGTCTAAACCACCGCCCTAGAATCGTTGAAGTAGCTAATACCAAGTTTATTGAACATCTTGGAAGTTAGTGAGAGTATTGTAAAACATGTTGTGGATATTACTAAAATAGTTGATGTTCCGTTACTCATAAATATTTCAGTATCCACATTTATACCAAATGTTGACTCAACATTAAAATAACAAAATAATTCCGGACAAGATTTGGATTAAACTATACCTCATGAAAAAACTAACTTACAACCAATTAATTTAAATGAACCACATGAAATAACTCGAATAAACCTGTAAAAATAAAGAGATCAATTGTTCTTAATGACTATATGTAAGTGTAAGTCGACTTGTGCATATGATGTAACTCGACTTATGCTTATACAGTACCATAACTCGACTTGTGTC
>JAOSBM010000205.1:10237289-10249121 GCA_027568955.1 Erythroxylum tenue
CGTTGGTCGTTATGGTTTGATCTTTGTATAGACACATGGATCCTGGCTTTCGGGAAGATCCCGGAACAAAAATTTTTATTTTTCCGCACCGCTTGTATGTGATACAGGCACCGGGATTTTCCTACACTATATGGTTTAATTGCTAGCGTTAAAACCTGATCTTAGTATTAATAATGTTCTTGTTTCATTTTCATAAGATAAGTCTTATAATTGGATTGATGCTATGAAAGATGATTTAAATTTAATGGCACAAAATATTGTTTAATAGGGATTGCCTCAATAAAAAAGGGATAAATTTTAATTTTATACAATGTCCAAAGAAAGATATGGAATTAGACTAATGAAATCTATTTCATATGCTTTTATTGTTGATAGTCTAATGTATTTGCAAACATGCACAAGATCCAATATTAGCTTTACAGTTGGCATGCTAGGTAGATGTCAAAGTAATCCTTGTATAGACCATTGGAAAGAAAGTCTTAAGGTATCATCAAGGAACAATTGACTATATTCTCATATATAAAAGATCTAATTCATTGGAAGTGATTGGATATTCAGATTTCAATTTTGTCAGATGGATTGACAATAGAAAATCAACGTTTGGGTACTTGTTTTTACAAGTAGAAGGAGTAATTTTATTTAAAAAATGCTAAACAATCTGGTAAATTTTGTAACTAGTTTTGAGGCCACAATTCTTACTTTATGGTTGCAGAACTTTATCTTATGGCTTGAGGTTATCGACATCATTGCTAAGCCGCTGAAAATTAATTGTAACAATTCCACAGTTGTTTTCTTCTCAAAGAATGACAACTTTAGAGGTGCTAAATATTTGGAGTTGAAATATTTTTGCGATAAAGGAGGAAGTTCAGAAATAAAGAGTATATATTAAACATAGTATAATGGATCTTATGATTGTAGATCCCTTAACTAAAAGTCTTCCACTAAAGATATTTAAAGAACATGTTTAAAGAATGAGCCTTAGTTATATTGATAAAGAACATGTTTAAAGAATGAGCCTTAGTTATATTGATGATGTTTTTGATGACTTTTTAACACTTTTGAGCTCAACACAGGTTCTGATTAGCAATTTTCTTATTCATTATGAATGAGCACATGTAATTATTATTAAATAAGAAATAAAATTGCCTATGAGATATTAGTGTGGACCTTTATGATATTTATATGCCACTTATATCATCTGATTTGATAAATTATTAGTATTGTGTTATATGGAAGGAAGTATACAATGTTGAAGTTTATGACCATCATAACTTGCATTATATGGTTTATTATGATGAGGTAAATTATGAAAATATTAAGAGATTCATTTATGCACGCTTAATGTTTATACTATTAAAATAAAATATGAAGTATCAGGTTAAGTGAGACAATGTAAGAATGAGACCTACTTAGTAACTATATTTCTAAGTATATTAATAATGATATTAATATAATTAAAGAGTCCTAATTGGTCCATATGTTTTATTTAATAATAAAATAAATGTTAACCGTTTATTTTAGTCACTCAATGAATGTATCAGATTAAAAGCCTGATATACATAAATTAGTCATTTCTCTACTACTTAGGGTAATAGATTTTTTTTTATCAAAGTTTCTATAGTTGTAAGAAAAATCAAGAAAGAAACTAATTTTGACTGAGAATATCATGAAGTTTTTTTTTTCTTTTTAGGATAATGAGATTTTTCATATAATGTATACAATATTACGCTATTCTGCAAAATCTTAAAGTTATAAATATCAATTTTAATTCTACGTCTTAAAGATGCCTTTACTCGAGGCACTTATCGTATTTGTTTTTCTTTAAGCCTTTGTTTGGATCCTTACTTGTTAGATTTAATAAAGATACAATGGTAATTTATTTATATTAGAGTTATCTTATCTTAAATTTCTCTTCCTTTCTTACCAATTTGGTAGGAAATATAATTGGTCCAAATTTTTCTCATATTCCTCTCCATTCTCTCCCTTTTTTTTTGCTTATTTTTATCCAAACAAAGGAAATCAAGAAAAATGCAATTCTCTTCCTTTCTTTTCTCTTGTTTTCCTTCAATCCAAACAATGGGTAAGAAAGCGGATTCCTTTTACCTGTTCTAAACAAAGATGAAACATTGCGCTAGGCATATCCTTCTAGTTAGTCCTTAAGCGAATTCGAATCTTTTGCACGCTACAAGAAAGTGACACCGGTTACAGCAAATCATGTCGAGGATAGAAATCCTACTAATTACTGCTAAAGTTCCTGCTTGTTTTACCAAGCTATGGTTAAGTTTTTCTAATTGTAGGCGTTGTACACCTAATCTACTCAGTCGATGAGTACGGCCCTCACTCTTCAGTCTTCAGACTTGTAATGAGTATAATTCCTTTCGTTCGTAATTTCAAATATGGGAAATTTTAATAATAGAAAGGACTTTAATGATTATTTCAATTCAATCTAACGAGTAACGACCCTGCAGCTTGTATGTTTCTCGTTCGTATTTCCAAAAGTATGTTGCACGATATTTCCCATACTTTAAAGCACGAAATCATTATAAATGCCTCCATCTTTTCCCTATATGAAAGGGATATTGTCGTCCTCAACAAGGTATGAATATGCACTACTGTAGCAGCAAGCTACGACTGTTTTCAGATTCTTAACATTTCTGGCTATTGAACTCATAATTTATGAGCTACAGCCTACAAGAGAATGCCATTCCGACCAATCTATTCATATACTTACAGAATGGCCCCTAACTGGGCCGACTCTGGGGGTATAGTATAATATTTTCATCATCCTACCAGGAGCAAGAAATTGTAATCACAGAGGAATTCAATTGGTTCATATTCAGGCATGTTCCTGATAATAAGAAACTGCACAAATGGCTAAATTCATCAAATTTTACACGAATCCACAGAATCTCTTGTTAACAAAAAGGGGTCCAGGCTTTTAACGGAGTCTTAAGACAGGATATAAAACAATCGATACGAAAAATCCAAATAAGAAACACCCAACAAAATCTTTCTCCTACATGACTAGTAGTAATTACTCGTCCAATCACGCTTTACTTATCAGATGAGTTTGGTCCTCTCTTCTTGCCGAATCCAACAACTGCAATTAGAACCCAAATGACGTACTGTTACTCCATGATAATTCACAGAATGACAAACCACTATGCGAAAAAGGGTGCAAGGATTAATCAAAATGCAGCAAACCAAATCGACAATCATCATACAAAAAATAAACAATGGTACCGAAGCATCAGCTTATAATAAAGGATATCCCCGCTCTCATGTGCAATATACTAGAAGTTCATATAATATATACCACGCATCAAATCTAGTTATACAATTCTTGAAGATGAAACATGTCAGCAGCAATTTAAAGAAGCTGTAAGTATTTTTATAATTGGTAGACACAAAGATAAAATAGCGAGAGCCACTCCCAAACTACTTGGGCCATCACCAATGAACAAGAATAAGGAATTAATCACCACATTCAACAACGCCAAGACTTCACTCTAAACAAGTGCGCGCACACAAAAAGAAAATTCCCATTATTGAAATCTTTAAATAACTTTAGGGGCTAAAGGAGGCGTACCGGCGGTGACAAAACGGCGGTTGTATTGCATCCTCTTGTGAGCACGGCCGCGAGGCTTCTTCTTCTTGTCTTGCTTGGCAACTTTAGGGGTTTGGCCTCTCACCTTACCAGCACGAGCCAACGATCCGTGTACCTTACCTGCACCAATTCAACATTCAACATTAACACAAACACCTCTAACAATAACCCATTGGGACGGGGATGCAACAACGCCGTCTTACCCATGTCTCGCTCTGTTCTTCCCCTGATATGAGCAACAAATAGATACTAGGGCAAGCTTTAGGGTTTTCCACGTACATATATATATAGACATCACCGTGACCATGACCCAATTGTTTATGGGCTTCATTGATCAAAAATCATTTGTTCCAGTCCGGTCCGATTTGCATAAATTCTAACAATCAAAGAAGCTCATTCTTGCTCAATATTTGCCTGCCGGCAGTTTCTTAACTTCAATTAAATTCTAACATATAAATTTTTATATAAATTAAATTAAAAAAATCACAGAAGTTGAAGTGCTGCCACCTGGCACGGGCAGGTCTAGCAAGGAGGATATAGGAAAACACTGAAAAAAGTATTTATAGTGGGAAGTGGGAACCACTTCTAGCGTCAGAATCTAACCGCTGAAATCTTTTACAAGCGCCGTTGAACAAGGGCCGCACCATAAAGAACATATGCTCTAGCGCCCACACAACTCACCCTATAAAAAGCTGACACGCATTTTCACATCCAGTTCTTGTACACCTTAGCTCCATACGATCACCGTATTAAAACATCGCTCTAGGGTTTATCAAAAGCCTCCTTTTGGCTTGGACACGCACCGCATTGACAATGGGAGACACCACCACCACGCCGCCGGCGGACGAACTCGCCGCTACAACCCTTGATGACGCCGCTGCTACGTCATCTCTGAAACATCCGTTCTCCGATCGTGTCCCCATCCGATCCATCTTGTCTCGACCAGACGGCGGAGCTGCACTGGCGGGTCAGCGAGTTCGGGTCGGTGGCTGGGTGAAGACAGGTAGAGAGCAGGGCAAGGGCGCGTTTGCTTTCTTGGAATTGAACGACGGGTCATGTCCGGCGAACCTACAGGTTATTGTGGACGCGGCCGTGGCTGATCTGGGACCACTTGTGCATACCGGTGCTTGCGTGTCAGCTGATGGCGTGCTGAAATTGCCACCTGAGGGCACGAAGCAAAAGATTGAGCTCCGGGTCGAGAAGGTGCTCCATGTTGGACCAATCGACCCGACGAAGTACCCGATTGCCAAAACCAAGCTGAGTCTCGAGTTTCTTAGGGAACATATTCATCTTCGACCTAGAACTAATACGGTAAGATGTGGTCTCGACTTTTAACTTCTATTGGTTTGCTGATTCTTTTTATGTTTATTAATTTGTTTAATTTTCCCGTATGAAGGTATAAACTAGTTATTTACATGGAAATTGTGTAAAACCAAAAATCAAATTCTTCTTTTCCCGGACTTGTTATTGAAGTTCTTTATAATCTGATATGCTTTGTGAAGTGAAAAAAAAAATCCATAAATTACCTCTAAATTTTGTTATTTTCCTGGAAGATTTGAAATCCTAAAATTTGGGGGATGGAAGCATAATTAAGTTGTCTTTAATAAGTATTGTGGAAAAGTTTCAACTTTTATTTTATTTTTCTTACTATATAACACAATGCATTCTGTTATGAACTTGTAACTTATTGGTAATTGTGGACCTTCCCAGATTGCTGCAATTGCTAGAATCCGCAATGCACTAGCTTTTGCCACTCATTCCTTCTTTCAGGAGTATGGTTTTCTATATATTCACACGCCTATTATCACAACTAGTGATTGTGAAGGCGCTGGTGAAATGTTTCAAGTTACTACTTTGATCAATGAAGCTGAAAAGATAAAGAAGGATTTGGTAAAGAACCCTCCCCCATCAGAGGCAGACATAGAAACTGCTAAGCTTCTAGTGAAGGAGAAAGGTGATGCTGTTGCTAAACTCAAATCTGCCAAAGCAAGTAAGGATGAAATAAGCCTTTCAGTTGCTGAATTAACGAGAGCAAAAGAGCATGTATCAAAGCTGGAGGAGAGATCCAAACTTAAACCGGGTATCCCCCAAAAAGATGGTGAAATAGATTATGCTCTGGATTTCTTTTCCCGCCAAGCATTTTTGACTGTCTCTGGCCAATTACAAGTTGAAACCTATGCCTCCGCTGTTAGCAGTGTTTATACTTTTGGACCAACTTTTCGAGCAGAAAATTCCCACACTTCAAGACATTTGGCTGAATTTTGGATGGTGGAACCTGAAATTGCATTTGCTGATCTGAAGGTATCTAACTCTATTGATTGTTCATAAACTGGTTGGATGCTGGTGCTGTCAAAAGGCCTTGGGTACCTGCCTAGAAATTTTTTCTCTTAACGCTCTTATATTGTTCTTGAAGTGTCAAGTGTTATACCTGTGTCCAATCATGATGCTGAATATCACATAATTCACCTGATCAATTTTCTGATTGTCATACCAGTGGAAAGAGAAGCTGGTTGGGTCAGTTAGAGATATCAAATCACAGCTTCTCTCTTAAAAGAAAATTCCTGTTCGGTGTTAAAACAACTGAATGTTGTACTATTGATATCTTATTTTCTACTATCATGAGTGTAAAATCTTATTTTAAGTTTTGGTATTCGTTAGTTGAATGAGAATCTGAGTCTTTTCCAGTGCTTCTCTTCAATGAATGAAATGGACATCTGTATATGATGTTTGATAATTCTGCAGGATGACATGAACTGCGCTGAGGCATATGTGAAGTATATGTGTAGATGGCTACTTGACAAGTGTTTTGATGATCTGGAAATTATGGCTAAGCTTTATGATAAAACCTGCATCGATCGGCTAAGAATGGTTGCATCAACTCCATTTGAGCGTGTTTCGTACACAGAGGCAGTGCAACTATTGGAGGAAGCTGTAAAGGCTGGTAAGAAGTTTGAGAATAAAGTTGAGTGGGGAATTGATTTGGCATCTGAGCATGAGAGGTATGCAAGTCTTTTTCCTTCGCATTAAGGCACTGGATTTGTGACAATATGGGTGTGTGTTCATACTGTCTTAATTTGATGAATAATGCAGATACTTAACAGAGGAAAAATTTAGGAAGCCTGTGATTGTATACAACTATCCCAAAGGTATCAAGGCTTTCTACATGAAGGTCAATGAAGACAACAAGACAGTGGCTGCTATGGATGTTCTTGTACCTAAGGTATGCTACGATGTGTACATGTTACAGATTCCTGTATGATTTGTTAGTTTCTCTCTTTCTACCTCGTATCTCTAGAAAATATAAACTAGCTTATTTTTTAAAATTTTAGGTAGGGGAGTTGATTGGTGGAAGCCAAAGGGAGGAGCGCTTGGAGGTTATTAAGGAAAGGTATGAGAATTGGGCTCCGGTAGATCTTATCTTATGAGAAATTCCTTGCACTTAAGTGTCTCTTAAATTTAACCATTAAACCATAAAATCTGTATCAAGCTGAGTACAATTTTTGTTGGGTGCGCGTGTTTGTTGCAGAATTCTTGAGATGGGGCTGCCTCTTGCGCCATATGAGTGGTACCTTGACCTTCGACGCTTTGGGACAGTGAAGCATAGTGGATTCGGCTTAGGCTTTGAGCGAATGATACTTTTTGCCACTGGCATTGAAAACATTAGAGACGTCATTCCATTCCCCAGATACCCAGGAAAGGCAGACCTGTGATTGAACAGGGTTTTACGACATGAGGATGTATTATTTGGCCTTTAATTTTAAGATATAATTGAACTACGCATAGACCTATTCTTGAGATTTCTGATACAATTTTATGATGTGAAGTAAAAGTTATTTAAGTTTCTGTTTTGTAGCAAAAGCCATTTCGTTTTCACTCGTGTTTGTTGTGATTCATGCTGGGATTTTTGGAAAGCTGCATACATCATATGGTCCTCTCACCCTTTGCCAGAGGTAGTGCAACTGGTTTCAAGCACTAAAGCCTTAATGGTAAAATGCCTTGGTTCTCCGGAGCTTTTCAAATCCTTTTCTTAAGATCGAATAAAACTATTAAAGAGCTGATATAAAATCAGTGAATAAATAATATTTGTTAGAATGTACTTCCTCTGATTCATAATAAGTGTCGTTTTATAGGGATTTTAATTATTTAAAATAAATGTCGTTTGTGACTTTTTATGCATATTTATAATTTTACTTCCAAAATTACCCTTTAATTTCTCTCACTTCTTAATTACACATATTACACAGATTATATTTTCAAGGCACTTTAACATGTAATTAATAAGGGTATATCAGATATTTTATTAACTTTCTTAATAAGTGTGCATTCCTCTAAAACGACACTTATTATGAATCGGAGGGAGTATTTGTTAAAGTTGACCATCCTGCTTATGTTGAATTGATATAAGAATTTTACAACACCTTTCAATTTAATTCCCATGAAGAATTTGACATGTTTATTAAGGGAATTGTTGAATTTAGACTTATAGGCTGGAATTTGTGTTATCTAATGATGAATTTAATGTTGCTGTGGGTTTTATCAGTCGATGACATTAAGAATGAACTATTTGTAAATTCCAGTTGTGATTATCATACTAATTTTCATGCCTCTGAACTATGGACTCAATAGGCTTTCGATCCTCAACCATATAATGCAGTGCATCTAAGAGTTCATATTTAAAAATTCCTATTTTCAAAATCATACATTAACGCTTAGCGTACAATTTTTCAGGGCCACGAGATTCTACTAGTACACTTTCTAAGGTTGAATTTTATTTTTTGTGGTATATGGGCAAACGAATTCTTATTAATTTGAGTTTTTAGTTTCTGACTCAATTTTAATATGTGTTAAACAAGAAATCCAAACTATTAATATTAGGGTCCTATATCACTCAATTGGCCGTTAATTTGAAATTATTGGATCCTAAAAATACTGACATGCTTGTGGCTTGTGCCATAGAACTTTTGGATTTGAAATGTTTGTTTAGTACGGGCATCATTGAAAAGAGTCATGGGCGGTTATCTTTTACTTATCTGGGTCTAGTTGTCACTTTCAACCCACGTCCAACCATAAAGAGTCAAGTTGTCTCAGCTAGCCAACCTCCTCGGGCCAACTTGAATGCTTGTCTGGCTCGACTCGACTTGAATGCCAGATGCATCGAATGGAGTAAAATTTTACAATATATTGGGTACACCAAGGATTCCAACCTCCTTACCCACCAACCCCATGACTTGGGCAATCAACTTACAGAGAAGCTTTTTTTTCCTCCTCTTTTATATTTTAGCTTCTTTTACTTTATGTTTTTACATTGGGGACAATCTATGAATTAGGTGTGCGGGGTGGGGTATGTTCTACATAACTGATATTTAGGAATCTTTGTTGAAATTTTTTGAATGCTGATTAAATTGTTTGCAATTGATTAGCCAATTTCAACACTTTCTATACTTCCATTTTTAATGACTTATTAGTGCGCATAACTTGAGTTAATTTTATTTTTAGGATAATAGATGTCACTTAGTTAAGAAATACAAGTGTATCCACTTATTCAAGGTTTGGCAATCATATAATTAAATATGGTATATAATTGTGGTGAACTGCATTAACCTGTGAATTTTTGGGCTTAAAAGATTGAAACATTTATATCAATCTGTATTTCTTTAATATGTGATTATCTTCTAAGGTGAATTTTTCTCTAGAACTTGCTTGGAACTAACTTGAGATCACATTAATACATTCGTGTATAAAAATAGTAAAGGCCCTCTTTGTTTTAAACTTTTAGCTGAAAAAGCTAACCCAATTCAATATCCTTTGTTAAACCTTTTAGGCTAAACCCTTTTTTTTGATAAACTCATAATAAACAGCTAAAACCTTTAATATCTTCACCCATCATAACTGTAAGTGGGCATTCCAACCATAATTTATGTCAAGCTTATTTAGAGAAATACAAAAGTCAAGGAAAAGTAAAAGATGAAAGGAAATTGAAGAGATTGTTATACTGCTATCTCCAAATCTTAAATATCAATTCTTTTCAAAACAAGGAAAAGAAAAAAGAGCAGTGGAAAACAAATTATGGGGTGTAATCTATCTCTATATAGAATGATTTTGTTGACTCCTTTATGATTGAAATTGTGTCTCCACAAGTGGTTAGATGCTTTACTAATGTTTATATAAATCCCTTTTGATTTTTGTCCTTTCCGTTTATCATTCCTTATCTTTACCTATAGTCCAATACAACCTTAATAAATCCCTTTTGATTTGTGCATGTTTATATTTTAAGTGCTGAAAAGTTGGTAAAAAAGCAAGCATATGGTAGAATATTTGCATTAGAAGAATTTGAGTGAAATACTGAACAAATAAACACTAGGGTGATTTGAGCGAAATTCAATCTATAAGAGCTTGCTATAATTATGTGCTAGTTTTTGTAATATGATTGCCTTAAATTGACTTTGTTTATATTTACTTGAATGATTAACTCTGAAGTATTAATTGATTAAAAATGTAAGTATTAATTGATTAAAAATGTTTAACTCTTGAAGTATGCACCGTTTATTGTTGTGAGACTTGGAATAAAGAAAGTTGATTAGTTGGCCAAGTGTAAGTTTTGGGGATTAGGAAATACCATCATCTACTCGTAAACTAGGCAAGTACCTTGAAGTTCTCATATTTATATCAAAAGGTACACATCTAGCCAGCTGGATGGACCTTGCAAATTTTAATTAATGGCATGCCAACATATATTTAAGAGAATATATTTATATTCTCGTGTGAACAAGTCTAAGTTTTGGTTATTAGGAAATATCATCATCTACTCGAAAACTAGGCAACTACCTTGAAGTTCTCATATTTATATCAAAATGTACACATCTAGCCGGCTGGATGGAGCTTGGAAATTTTAATTAATGGCATGCCAACATAACGATGATTCCTTTGTTGAAAGTTGAAACTGGAGAATATTATAAAGCGAATAAGTAGGAGAAAAAGACAATAGACAACATATTGTAAGCTAAAAATTTCAATTAATTAAGATGTAATCTTCAATTATTGTTATTACATGAGAACTTTGTTTTATATGCGGCCTACCGAATGCTTCTTTGTCTTTAGCTAATTCTGAACGTAAAAGACAAGATCACATTAGTTGAGATAAAAAGAAGGAATAGAAAACTAGGGAGAGGACGAACAGCTTACCTAATACTATTTTGTCATTTGCTAATGTTTTTACAAATAAACAAAACATTTGCTAATCATTTCACCATTTTAATATAACAAAACCTCCTTTTTTCTTCAGTTTATATATGGAGGATTTTCATCCCCAACTCCTCAGTACCATTGCCAAGCAATTACTCCTTGAAAATTTGCACAATCCTTTTGATTACTGAAAATGGTTGATGCCATTATTTCTACTGTGTTGGGGGACCTAACCTCCATGGTCCTCAGTTCCATAAAAGAAGAGGTGAAGTTGGTGACTGGAGTCAACGATGAAGTCAAGAATCTTGTGAGCAATTTCAAGTCCATTCAGGCCTTGCTAGATGATGCAGAGGAGCAACAAGTGAAGGAAGCTTCTGTAAAGAAGTGGCTGTTTGATCTCAAAACTGTTTCCTATGACGTGGACGATGTGTTAGATGAGTGGAAAGCCTGGATTCACAGATCACAACTCGACCTTCAACACCAATCTTCGGATTCCAATCCCAATCCTCTCATGGACAAGGTACTCTCCTTCTTTAGCTGCCTCTGCTTTACTGCAAATGATATTAGTCTCCGCCATGTAGTTGTCGGCAGAATAAAAGAAATACAGCAAAGGCTAGATGTCATTGCGATTGATAAAGTTCGGTATCAACTTAATTCAACAGAAAAAACTGAAAAACATATCAAGAGACATGTGACTACATCTTTCATCGATACACAAGTAGTAAAAGGTAGACATGAAGAAAAAGATAAAGTCAAAAGGATGATACTTGATGCCAAATCCAAGCTCCATATCATCTCTATTGTGGGGATGGGGGCATAGGAAAGACGACACTTGCAAAATTAATTTATAATGATAGCGAAATCAAAACTCACTTTGATAAGAAGATGTGGGTGTGTGTTTCGCATCCTTTTGATGCAATGCGTGTCGCTAAAGCAATCCTTGAATCTCTTGATGAATCTTCTGTACATGATATTAAAGAATTAGAAAATGTGATGAAAAAGATACGAGAAATTCTTAAAGAGAAGAGATTCTTGCTTGTTTT
>JAOSBM010000205.1:10250047-10260073 GCA_027568955.1 Erythroxylum tenue
AGCGTTAGCAGTGGAGGGTGGTGCTGCAGTGGGCTGTTTAGTATTGGTCTGTGTGGTAGGGTTTGCTTCTCTGGTTCCAAGATTAATGTATTTGTGGGACACTTCCAAGTCCCTCTTTTTAAGAGATGGACATTATTATCCATTTCGCTACCAACTGTTACATGTTCAAAGACAAGCTTCCGTCCAAATTGATTGGAGCTTTGATTGTGTCCATTATTAGTTCCCGTGTCAACCGTGTTTTTTTAATTATTTTATTATTACTCACTCAGTAAAAAATACTTTTATTTTAAATAATCATGTACTAATTTAACATAAAATTGATTTAAAAAGCTATTTTTAACACCACAAAATTTGTTTAACTAATTTAAAATATTTTATTAAAAACTAAATTACAAGAAAATATAATTTCTTTTACTTTGATGACGTCATTCTCGTCTCATCCTGTCATATTATTTGCATGACTTGTTCATATGAAACAATTATTAACAATTATTGAGAATGTAGTTTTTGTAATAATTGTATTCTGTTGTCCTCAAGTATTAAAAGTTATATATTTTAAAAAATAATTTAATGAGTTAACTAATTTCTTAAAATTGGGTGACAAGTTTAATTTAATTAATATTGATATTTTTAATATATTTTTACTTTCAGCTAATTGCACTTATCAAAAGTCTCTCAAGTGAATTAGTGTAGGAACACTTGAAAGATCAACATCCGATTGGACTATTCCTTTCGGGCAAAGTTACCTGTTTTTTATTAAACTCAGTGAATTCAGCCGAAGTAAGACAAATGGAGTGATGGGATTGTGATATAATGGAAGAGCCAGGCAGAGCATACAGATTGTGCTTCCTATATGGAAAATGCGAAAGTTATAAATCCTGGAGATGAGTCTAGCATAAGAAATTTCATCAAAGCCAAGCAATTATCTAACATCAACCAATGCAAATCCTTAACATTTTAGTTCTTCGTCTTTTCTCTTCCTAATTGTCCTAACCCTTAACTAAGGATCGGAATTTATATATGATTCAGGCCGACCAAATTTAACAGATCTGGTCTAACTCAAATCAAGATTGAATTATTATAAAATTTTGTTGAAAAATGTACAATAAAATGACATCATCTTTAAATTTTAAATTAAAAAATTAATTGAATTTGGTTTCGTTCAATTGGGCTCGAATATATCAAACCTAAACTCGAATATAAATTTTTGGACAGGACCTACCCCTAACCAACCATACATCTGATCAAACTAAGCCTAGAGTTCAATTGGGCATTCAAACTTTTATTCAAGTTTTGGTTCAAAAATGTTAGAGTTCAAATTGAGAACTCAGAATCTAAATTTTAAATTTACTTTATTTAATCTTAACTTCGATTTAAATTGAATCAAATCAAATTTTGTTCGTTGATTTCAAAAATTAGACCCTTTAATTTTGTCACTCTAACGTGTAGTTGTCATCCTTCGAGTTCTTATTGGATTCATTAAAAGTGATGTTGAATCATATGAAATTATAATTATTACATATTTGATGGCCCAGTTCAATAGTTAAGTTTCCATATTTTTCTACCATACTAAATATTGTTTGTTTTAAATTACCAAGTTAGAAGTGCAATTTCTAACAATTATAAGTTTATACGATAAATTAACTAACCCTTTTTTTCCAGTGGAGTTCAACAATTCCATTTGAGCTAAAATTGGAGGTTTCAAAGTCCAGTTTGCAATGAATATGGCCAGCTACTACTTTGCCAGAGATATGTTCAAGAAATGGGCCATCTTACATCAAGGTAGATACTAATTAAGGAAATAAACAAAAGTAAAATTCTATACTTCCCTACAACCCAATCTTATATCGATCATTTATATTTTTATCTTAATTAATAATTCTTTTAGTACATGAACTTTGATGACCTTGAACATATTAAAGTGGCATAACTTAATAAGAATGAGATATTCTAATTATTATGACTACCATTACTTTTCATATGAATGGAACCCAAAATTACTTTTTAAGTATATTGAGTAAATTGTCGAATACGTGTAATAGTTTTCGAGTTATACGTGTTTCAATAAGTTACTTGGACGAACCATCGATTCATAATCAATTAATGAAGTCAATCTAATTAATATTTGTAAGTTCAGGTGTCTTCAATTTTGATCTATCGTCCTCTAAGTTACCAAGATCCAATCTTATATCATTTACATTTTATCTTAATTAACAATTATTTTAGTATTATTAAATTTGATGACTTTGGATAGATCAAAGTGGCATAAATTATAAGAATGGAATATTTATAATTGTAATGACTCATTTTTTTTAGGGTAAAAGACACCCTTATGATTTCAAAAGTTCTATAATCTTTAAAATTCTAAAAAAAAATCCTAGTTTTAATTTTTGATAAAAACTCCTTCTCTTAGACTGTAATTAAAAAAATAATGATAAAATACATATGGTATGGATATTATATATGAACTAATCAAATGACATTGATATGATAATCTATCTAGGCTCTTAAACCCAACTCGAGTTAATTAAACTTGACCTAAATTAATAATTTAAGATAATTTTAATTAGTTTGGTTCAAATTTAGTTAGATTGGATCATCATTTAAGTAACATTTGATTAGTTCACGTATGATATTTATTTCTTATTTATTTCATTGCTATTTTACAATAAAGTTTAAGAGAAGAATTTTTATGGAAATTTGAAAAACACAAAAAGTTCTTTCAAAAAAATTTAATCATTTAAGGGTTTTCTAAAGTTTCTTAAACCATATGAGAGTTTTACGTCTTATACTTTTTTTTATATCAATGGAACCTATAGTTACTATTTTTCAGAGCGCATTAAGTAAATCTTCAAATGTATGCAATGATTTCAAATTATACAGGTTGATTTATGCCCTATAACCAATCAATTGGTTGTATTTTAGTAACATAATTATTTAAAACCAATATAATCTTAAAAACCTTCAACCTGTCAACTTTTCGGTTTGATTTACTTTAATAACCCTTATTATTAAAAATTGATTAGTTTATTAATTAAATAGTTGATTTTCATAAACTAATTAGTTTTTATAAAACAAAATAAACAAAATAAATTTTATTTAACAATTTTTTCAATTAAATTTCAAATTAGTTAATAAGTAAGGACAATCTCCTTCAATCATATTTCAAATCCTTCAATATCATTCAATCATTAATGTTTTTATGAAGGTCTAATACTAGTTAAACCTTTTAAACTTTAAACCTCTCATTTTACCAATTTAACTTTCGGTCTAAATTTTAAAATATTGGTAAGTACAATAATTACCTTTATCGTTTTGTGATTAACAATGAAATATCATATAGGAAGCAAACACACCAGATGCAATGGAGATATATCCAATGCAAGAGAGAGCAAAAGAAACGGTCAATCCCATTATAAAGAGACATTTACTATTCCTAAGAGTTAACCAAACATTTAGGAAAAGGAAAAAAGAGGTAAAAGGCATATATCAAAGAGATGAAACAAACACTATAAGTAAGAGATCACTAGGTTGAAGTTAGAAGAGAAAAGGGTTGAACTTATGACAAAAAACGAATGTTTGTTAGGAGACAACCTAACATTTATTTGTTTTTTCGTATTTTAGACCTTATTTTTTAAAAAAAATTTAGTTATTAGTCATTCATTTTACTAAGTATTAATGTCATTTTTTGGGTTTTAGCGTATTGAATCTTGTTTAATTAATGACGATAAGTGTTTAGATTTGGTGTATTTTGGGTTTTACAAGCTTTTAGATCAACATGGTAGCAACATCCCCTTGTGCCTAGCCCTATGTTGATAAAATTGGAGAAACAGAATGTGTCAATCTAGAGCAAGACCTATATATGGTCCTATGTACTCGTCATGTTAAGGGATACCAGACTATATTTCCTTTATGCTAGACTCGTGTTCACAAGCTAAAAAGAAATAAAATGTGTCACTTTTAAACACACCTTTATACGATAGGTTGTCCTTCTTGTGTTCCAAAATATGTTTCCAAGTAAGTACAACATAGCACCATGTTGACCACTTGTTTAAGTGCTAATAAGAAATATAATGGACTATGTTGTAACATAGGATGTACATGCCCGTTTGTCCTAACCCTAACTTTTCTATTTTCTTTCCTATAATTAATTCAATCAATATGACCTTGTATTACCATAATGTCAAACCCATATTCTATCAACACTCCGTATAATTTCAACATTGCCCCTATTCTTAAGTCACATCCCTATGTACAAAAATAGATCCTTGTGTTTGTTTAAGTAAACCAACTACATAGTACTATGTAAGTTCCATGTTTCACCTTATAAAAAGTGTGTCTAAATCATTTTTCCTCATTTTCTGAATCCTTCCTCAATTTTCTCTAAAATTTCAGCTTCTCATTAGGATTTTAGAGAGATTTCCAATACCCTAAGTCATCCCTAACTCCATTTTGTGTAGTTTAGTGATTTACTTCCACACCATATTCACCATTTATTTTCTAGCATCATCTAGGATTATATTATTATGATGAGGATAGGCCTAGCACGACCACCTAGGAGGCCTACAGTACACCCCTATGTAATAAGACTAGAGTCGATGCCTTTACATCTTCATCACATGGGATTGTCTCTAGGACTTATATGTTGAAACGATGACCAATATAACAAGTACTACTACCACCAGCTCTAATTATGCCTCAAGTGCCATAGCCAGATACTAACTTTAGGAACTACAAGGACATAATGGCCAAAATGAGACATTATCATCCAAAAAAATCTAAGGCCTCAGGGTTGAGGTTCACAATGATGAGATACGTTCACAAACTCTTTATGCACTCATTGTCTACTAGGAGGGAGAGCATGGGTGTGGTAAGAAGCAAAGAACTTTTCCTCATCAACTACATGTGCCAGAAGAAGAGGGTATATATTAGGATCAATTTTATGTAGTTGGTTTGAGGATATCTATATCAAACTAACTTTGAAATCATCAGAGATCACTCAATCATCATCATACTAGCAAGATAGCTAAGAGTGCTTGTAGACAAGCTTAATAGTAGTAAGCACTACCACGCCTCTCACGATGTACATCCTGTGAGCCATCCATATGGTGGTGCTTTGGAGAAATGAGAGAGGATATTATTTTGTGCTTATTGGTGCAATATCATGAGTGACAGAGAAGATTCCCACCCATGAGAACTGTATCACAAGTGTGGAGCTTGTGTCAACTCCATCTCTACCTCAGAATACTACATAACTGGCCCAATCAACCACATCTTTATACATGGAGCAATATTTACACTAGATAGGTGATATCCTAGTGAAGATAATGCAAACTATTAAGGTGGAGATCTTACCTTTACCAGTCCAATTCATTGATCCAATATATGATGAGCCAATTATGTAAGAGTTGGAGCCCTAGCTCGACGAGCCTAAGGCTAATAAAACAATACCAAATGAGGTTAGTGATGTAAAGGAGCTTGTTGTACCATCAGGATGTGATGATCAAGAGGCTACTTTCCCTGTTGTAAATAGAGAGATGGATGACTAGGAAGATATATAGAGAATGACTATAGAGTCATCTAACGGGGACTTAATAGATGTGATCTCCTTTGATGATCCATAGGATCTATAAGTGATAATTCCCTACATGCCACTATTGAGACCGCAACCTTCTCCATATGATTGATTTTCTTAATTACCTTTTATTACCCTTTTCTACTTTTTTATGATCATCTATTAATGTATTTTTTATTTTTGACTTACAATTCGTGAACTCTCTCTATAAATTCCAATCTAAGCTTTAATGAAAAATAAAATAATAAAATAGAATTCATCAAGACTTGGGCCATTTATCACAAATTAGGGAAGTACAAGTCGTCAACCATATTTTCCCCATTTTCTTTAATTTGTTATCTTACATGTTTTATACATTAAGAACAATATATAGTTTAAATGTAGGAGATAGATTCTATATATGATGATTAAGCATAACAATTTTGTTACGAACTCTCAATATGGAGTTATTCTTGAAAATTTGTTATTAGGAAGTTATTTTAGGAAATATGTTCTTTCTTTGAAAACACGCTAATGGGGACGATTCATTATAAATTTGATTGTTTCAGTGATTTAAAATATCTAGTGTTAGTGAATAAGTGAATTTATTTTATTTTATGAATTTGGAGAATGAATACTTGATGAGCATTATGATATTCTTTATGTAAAATGTACATACATAAAGTAACTATAACTTCTTTTGTGCATTGCTATTATCCCAAAAAATGATAAAATTATAAATAATAGGCAAAAATAATATCAATATATTGACTTCATATCTATAAAAGGTTAAAGTTAAAGAGTGTTGTTAGTACTTATTTAAGATAATGAACTATTTAAGTAACCGATATTTTTTATGACAAGATGTTTACTTCACATAAAAGGCTAAATGACTTTTCAAATAAGCTCCTAATGCTCATGTCTTATTGAATTTGAGGTTGTTTTAGTAAGTGGTATGAATATGTTTAGGAGTTTAAGCATTTTATCTTGTGCAAGTTCATTTTGTACATGGAATTGAATTCTATAATTTAGTTTGAAGTTTGAAAGATCATGGAATGAATTGAATTAACCTATGAATTTATACAGTTAGTTACCTAGCATTTTGATGACCTTTGTGATTGGATGAGTGATGGAGACTTTTGATTGGTATGTTTGATTCGTTGGACATTTTTTTAGAATTGTTTCTTATTTGAGATGGAATCATGGAATTACTTTACTTGAGGAAAAGAAAATGCTTAAGTGTGGGGGAGTTTAAAATATGCTAAATATTACATTACTTTTAGCATGATTTTATAGTACATTACTCGTGTTTTGGACAATTCTAGAGGATTTGATTTTTAAAATAAGATATATTTTATTTTAGGTCTCATCTCTACATCTTCGAGGAACAGGGAGCAAATTTAAAGAAGACTTGGACCAATTTGGTTTAATTTTGGAAGAAGTTAAGAAGGATTATAGAGCATGGCACCTACATAGCTACTATGTTAGGGTTTTGTTCCAAGGTAATTGGTTTTGTTTCTCCTTTACAACTGTACACATCCTTGTGTTCTATTTTTGATCAAGCAATGCAAACCATATAAGCTCTCACGTTGGTCTCATATTAGCGATATGCTTTTATGACAAAAGTTATAAAATGTGATAAAGATAATATGGTTGGCACATGATCCCATATTAGAGTTATATTACTCATTAAAAATTAGAATGTTAAACTATTTTAATGGAGGCATGGTAAATATATATAGTTTTTCAGCACAGATAGATTTTTAAAGCAAAATATAGTCAATTAGAAGCCATTTTACATCAGTAATTGATCAAAGAGAAGTTAATCTTAGAAGAAGAAGAACGATAATTCAATAACATTCACCAAAGATTCAAGATTCAAGACTCATGACAATATTTTTTATTCTTATTTTTATGTTTTTATCTCTTGTTTGATTATAAACTAATTGAGATATAGATTTAAGTGAGATGGACCTTAAGATGTTAAATATTAAAGTGGCAAGTCTTTTAATTTAATGAATTTTCAGTTTTCTTGAGATTTATATATGTTTGTATAATTGATTGAATTGAAGGAACAAAAGTGAAAAATTCAATTATTTGATTTAAGCACTGAGATTTAAGAGATGAAATATATGATTAGATCATAACATGGGTAAAGAGGGTTATTACTCGAGAGAGAACTGTAGAATACTCAAGAGAGAGAACTATAGAATCTTCCTAGGTTAGGGTAAAAACTATCATGGGAAATTCATAAAATGAATTAATATATTCTTTGGTTGTCTTAATTAGAAAAAAGATTTCAATTGATTCAATCCAAAGGTAGGAGCTATATGTCTTGGAGGAGAATAAACTTTTAAATTAGGAATTCTTACTGGTCCATAAAAAAAGAATTGTTCATTAAATTAAGGTGAAGTTGAACATACTAATGCCCTAGGGAACATCTTACATATATATAACTTATTCATAAAATGTTATATCCTTGATTATTCCTATGTTTTAACATTTATGTCTATTATTTATTTTCTCCTTCAATAAATCATAAATGTTGGTCTAGATAATTAAGTTTGTGAATAATTTATATTCAATCAATAGTGCTTCTAAGATTGATCCATATTCACCAATAAGTGTTTTATGGTAAAATATATACATCAACAAGTCTCCTTAATCAAATGGATCTCCTTAATTGAACTGGTTTAACATGATCATGTACTTTAAGAACCTCAATCTGTACCTTTATGGGTCTATGTTCCTATACTAATATGATACTCATATTTGGATCCAAAAGTCCCAACTAAATAAGTGGTGGATAAGATATGACATTCGTATCCCTTTTCTATCATTTAAAAGATGAGATGGACCATCCTTATCATAAACATTGTGTTTCGAAAACTTACCTATTTGTGATTCCACTATTCTGGATCCTCCTTCTTTATGGTAAACTTGTATCATTTAGAGTATTTATGATATCCTATAAAATAATGAAGATTGGAAAGAGAATGCAATTTATCCTTATAAGATTGCATAAACACACCTCAATAAGACAACCCTATATACACAAATGAGTGAGTTTAGGTTTCCACCCTTTCTAAATTTCAAAAGGCGTCTTTAGTATTGATTTGTTTTGGATCTTATTAAATATATACAAAGTAGTCTTTATACCTTCACCCAAAAGGTAATCAGGTAGGTTAGTCCTGCTCTACATTGATCTCATCATATACTTTAAGGCGTGATTCTGCCTTTTAGCTATACCATTTTGGTCAGGACTATATAGCATAGTAAATTGAGCCATTATTTTAAATGATTTTAAATATTTAAAAATGAACCTTTTTTCTTATCTAGAAACCTTATGTCTGACAATCTTGATCAACTTTCTTAGTTAGTTCTCAACCTCAAAAAGTAAGAATACATAACCATAATAGGAATAATAATCTATAAATGTCAAAAAATATCTTGAGTTGCAGACAATATGTAACATCTCGTTACCTATGTTAAGGCTAAAATAGTAAATATAATTGATTAATGAGAAAATAGAAAACACATTTCATGCTCATGCATTACATGATATGCACATACACGTGAATATTGAATCTTTGCACACACAAAAAATAATTGTATATGCATTCATTGACAATTTCTGGGTATAATTGTTTATAAATGTGATTTTATTAAGAATTTTAGTTTTTATGTGTTGAAAATTAATTTGGAGGGTATATTTAGTGATTTAGAATTTGTGGTAAAATTTAGGGAAATTCCTGAATTTTTGGGTAATTTTTTGGACTAGGAAAAATGCCAAGTAGCAAAGCAATTATTAAATAGTAGTAGAAATTACTGTTCAATGGCAATAAAAATTTTGATAAAAGACTTTACGATTTACTGAAAAGTGCCATTGAAAATTGGAAGACAATTAAAATATAAATTGGATTTAAAGTTATAAGAATTGGACATGTGGCAAGTGAGAAATGTCACTTGTCAAACAATGTCTTAATTCCACTAAACAATTAACCCTTTTTTGTTGTCTTTCACGATGCTTCTCTCTAAAAAGGGGTATTGGTGTTTTCTTTGGTTCTTCCCTTCATTTTCGTAGCTCCTCTTTTCTTCTTCATGAGTTTTAATTCTTCAAATCTCCATTCATGTTGAACCTAACCCTCCCATTTTACTTACTTCTCTTTCACCTTGCTCTCTCTTCCATCTCACCAAAAACCCAAACCTTCCAACCCTTAAGATGATGATGATCGTGGGTTGTTGGTGAAGCTAGGGAATTTTTGGTATTCTTGAAGGTTTTGAAGAATTGGAAGCTAAATCAAATAAGTATCTTGTCAAATATCATGGGTTTTGTTAAAGGAAGCATTTATGATGAGAGTTAGAGGTTAATGACATGAAACGGTGTTTTGAGTATGTCGGACCCCGTTTCGGAGCCTCAACGGACTGAGACATAAGCCTTGAGCTAAAACTCTTGAAGGTCATTAACTGCC
>JAOSBM010000205.1:10299805-10310308 GCA_027568955.1 Erythroxylum tenue
GACACGTGTCCAACACATGTTCGGTGTGTGTCCGTGTCGGACACACGAACACAGCTCCATTTTGTCGTGTCCGTGCTTCTTAGATTTGACTTAATAAGCACTTGGATCTTTGAGGAGTACAAACTGAGATTCAGTGTAGAAAATACCTCACATAGATGTTGCCAATGTTCTACCCAAGTAAAGTTGTACACCAGAATATCATTGAAGAATACTAAGACGAATTCATTAGTGTTTGGAATGTTGTGGGAGCATCCGTAGGCCCAAAGGGCATCACAAATTGAAGTGTCCATGGTGTGTTCACAAGGCAATCTTCTCCACATCCATTGATGCCATTCAAATTTGGTGGTAATCAGAGTGAAAATCCAACTTAGAGAAAAAGGTAGCTCCATGAAGTTCTTCCAATAATTCCTCTATCATAGGAATCGAAAATTTATCCTTTACCGTCTTCTCATTAAGGCTGCAAAAATCTAAACAGAATCGCCAACTATCATCTAATTTTTCTAAAAGGACCGGTGAAGAGAAATGAGATTAGCTTGGGCAGATTATTCCTTTGTCCATCATTTTAGTGCACATACTTCTCGATTTCATCTTTTTGGCGTGTGGATACCAATATGGTCAAACCACTGGTCAAACCACAATTGGGTTGGTGCCGATTTCTAATGGGATTTGGTGCTTGAACCTGTGAGGAGGTATGTCACTGGGCTCCTAAAAGTTATCTTCAAATTCTGCTATTAACCTTTGTATCTCTGTTTGTCAGTCCATCTTAATAATAGTTGTAGTTGATGGCACAAGGTACCTTGATAATAGATGTTGACTCCTTTGGAGTTCCACCACCGACCCTTCATGTCATTTGCATGAAGTCCCAATAGACCATGCACAAATAGTTCAGCCAATTGATTTCAAGTACTACACCAAAGTTAGGAAGGGACAAAAGGAAAAAAATATTGGGTGAAATGGTAGTCTCCCAATCGTAGCTTCAGCCTTAGACACACACCAAGGCTTTGTACTCACTCCCCATTTGCGAACACTACGCATAGTTCTGCACGAAGTTCTTTTTGTAAACCAAGTTGGTTGGCAACTTGGGTGTCCACGAAGCTATACGTAGTGTCGGTATCAATTAACACTACCGCCGGAAGATTGTGAATTAAGCCATTGACAATCATGGTTTGGGGTGAGTTGATACTTATGATGGCATGGATGGATATTTCCAACTCTGCACCTGTTTCCTCTTCCTTTTGCTCCCCAACTTTAGTCATTTCTTCATCCTGGACCTCAAACTAGAACAACTTCTTGCATTGATGGCCTCAAACATAATGCTCATCACAGTTGAAACAAAGTCCCTTAAGTCTTCTGTCCTCCATTTTGGGTCCAGAGAGCCGCTTCAGAAAAGGATGGCAAGGCTGAGTTAGTGTCACAGTAGTTTGATGGCTGCGAGTGATGGGAAGATGCCAATTTTGAGTTGGTTCGGATTGTTGCTAGACTGCTTTTTTCTCGTATAGCCGAGCAAGACTCATCACCTCATGCACGTCATGCGGACCCTTGGCCTCCATTTCCACTGCAATGTAATCCGACATGCCACTAAGGAATATCTCTACTTCTTGTTCAAAGGTAAGAGCACTCGCTCGAGCCACCAGTAACTCAAACTTGCATTGGTAGTCCCCCACCATGCCGGTCCTCTAAAGTTTTGCTAATTCTCCAAGTTCATTAATGTGTTTTGGTGGTCCAAACCATACGTGGCATAAGTCCTTGAACTCCTCCCAATAGAGGTGGGGTTGATCTCGTTCTAGCTTTGAGGAATCAAATCTGGGCATCATCTTCAAGGTGATAGGAGGCTAGATCAACCTTCTCTTCTTTTGGTGTTCGTTGGTGATGGAGAAAGTGCTCGCAATGATTGAACCACCCAAGGGGATTAGTGGTACCACTAAAGTGAGAGAAGTCAAGTTTGGAATACTTGAGCACAAAATGTCCCCCTTCACCCGACTCATTTCCTACACATAGCTACCTTTGTGCTCCAGCAATACTACTCTCAGCAGCATCCCAGCCCTCCGCCTTTGATCCAGCCAGAGCATGTGAGAGTGCCTCCATTTGGGCTGAAAGTTCCTATTGCCTAGCCAAATCAGCAGCCCTATTAGCTTGATATTGCTGAAAGAATGCTTTGAATTGTTGTTGTAGATTGCATGGCTCCCCCATAACCCCTAGCTCTAATACCAAATTGATATGGGATTGAGTTTGAGATCGAGTTATTGGCTGTGTCATAGAGAAATTTGAGCCCCGAAACCTCAAAGACTTTAGATTTGTGAGTCTTACGACCCTTACGACCTATGGTGAAAGGTGCGGTGAAAGCTCAGAGAAATAGAGAGAACCTTCCAATCTCAAGCTAACACTAATTTTTAGAATGAGAAATTCCATCCCTTCATAACCTAGGCATTAACATATATACATGAGACATCAAACGGAAAAGCCAAAAAGTAAGGATAATGAATCGCAGTCCATATTGCTACAAACCTGTAACTGAAATTAACACATGAAATTAACTTCCACCACTTCTCCATTTGTCGCTACCAATTGTCCCATGTCCTCAGTTTGCAAAACAACAGTCCCTAGTTCTGATGAGTCTTCTTCCCCACGTGTCCTGCGGTGGTGATGATACACAAGCAAGGGCACTGCTGCTGCTTTTGCCGTGGAGCTTGTATCATAAGCATTATCTTAAATTGATGAATTAGCCCTCAAGAGGCTAGACATGGGTCTGTGGAACTTGATTTTCAATCCCTATATCTTCCAAATCCACACAGATGAAAATGTTCACCAATAATGGGATGATATGAAGCCATTATATGACATCTCTATCCATCCCACAACAAGGATAAACACATGGTCTTCCTTCCTTTGAATCAACTTAACTTCCTATAATGCTCTTCCCATTTCTTTGGACAAAGTGGATAAGTGTGGTTTGAGACGAATTGAACACAACCATCTCACTTTACTTTTCAAAGGACAAGTATGAGTACACGAGTCCAATTATGAGAAAAATATGGACAAATTGGTACACAGTCAGGAAGGGAGTGGGTTCATAAGGAATTCAAATTATAAAAATATATCCAAAGGAGTAAGATAAACTTGTCTAGTCAATATTCCTAAAGACTCCTCTCTTTTCTAAACATCCCTAATACAAATTATATCCTCCTCCTATAGATAAAGATAGGTACACAATTGCAATTTTCTAAAATAATTGCATCATAAAGCCACTTTCTTTAATGAGAAGTGCTAATATAATTCTTATGATATATAACTAGCTATTCATAAGGTCTAACAAACATACCTGGAAGGCAGTCTCCAGATCTGATGGTGAACAATCACCAGAGAAAGTTCTCATGTAGGCTCCAATCTTTGTACCAACTTCAACTCGCTTACCAGCAAGCATATCCATTAGCACTGATGGTCTATAGCCAAATACACCGATTTCTCCAGCAATGGTTGATCCCATTGAGCATGAAATGTAGTCAGTTTCTGAGATTTCTGAGAGGCCCCCATATGAGAACCCTGTAAAAATAACCTGTTAAAAAAAGTAGCGGATAAGAATTGAGTCCTCAATAGATGCATTAATTCATTCAAGTCCCCCATCAAAGAAGTTTGTTTTAAGGTGGGAAAGGTGTTGGTTATCATGCATTTTACCACGTCTGCTGGTAACCCCCATATATCTATAATGTTAACTACCAGAACACCATCGCAGAAAAATAGCCTAAGCATTTTCAATGAAACTGGAAAGAACTGCAGATAGTATTTGCGTAGTACCCACCTTAGGTAGGTTAGTCCAATATAACAAGTTCATATGGGATATAAAAAGATTAATCAACTACAAAGTGCAGAGTTTCACACAAAAAGATACTTCTCCTTTCATAAATATGTTAGGCAAGAAACAACACTCTCTATGTTCCTCTTCCTCAGATAGTATAATCTTATACTAAATTTTCCAAGCCTCAATTCTCATATATATGCTAGGCAAGAAAATGCCCTAAAATGAAATCATGTTCAAGTATTCCACCAAAGACAACGGTAGACGCATCATCCCCATTACCAACACCCATATGTTATCTGATCCATGCCATTAATTATCTTGTCTATGATTAATCACATTCCAAATACCCAGTGTTCATGAATCCAAGGACGAAATGAATAGATCTTTGTATTCCCAACTACCTTAATCGTGCTTGATTCATCCTAAAAAATGGAGTAATGAATATATCCAACGGTATTAGATGTGACTCTTGAAACCATTAAGATGGTCATTAGGCCAAAATCAGCATTGGTGCATAAACTTCCAAAGTCACTCTTATTGTGCCTTAAGAAGTCAACAATTCTTGTAAGCTCAAGTAGCTAGTCATCAAGAAAATTGAACACAACCAAACAAAATATCTTTCTTATTCAAGGAACCAACTAAATAGAGGACTGTCAAAGAAGAACAGAGACGATGCTATACACACTGTTCAAATTTTTAGGACAGGTAGAATATTACTAACCAATTGTTGACAAGGCATGAGTTTATTCTATTTCAAGTAACAAGGATTTCTAAAACATAGTAACCTGAGCTTATATTTGAAGAGATTTGATCCATGATGAAGAACCTCATGTATAATGAAGAACCTCATGTTTAGCATTTCTTAACATAAGATATGACAATCCTATAAGAGTTTGTACCTGATCATCAAGAAAGTCTGTACACTTGAAACAAACTCTCATGCCATTTGATAGAAACAACTCAGAAGCTCCAATATTTGAATACCCACGCTGATCCACAACATCCCTGCAGGAGTTATATGATCAAGTTTAGAACTGTAAGTTCAAAAACAACCTGATATATAAAATTTGACAACCGAAACAGCTAATTTGCAAATCTTATTAAGTAATAAATGAATGCAAGTGTGAATTTCATATGAATATTAAATGCAAATGCAAATGAAATATTTTTGTATAATCAGAAAGAGAAGATTTGTATGATATCGATATAAAAGTGCTATGTTCCTTTAAATTATTATAGCATAACATCACATGAGAGGAAATAGCAAGCCTTCCGTCTTTTTCAGAAAGCAAGTTAATAAGTTATCTGAATTAGTTTCACTACTGATAAGCCGTGCACATGCATCATTAACACTTAAAATTAAAGAAAAAAGGCTAGTGCAACGAAGTAAAGCATTTGATGATATCATGCCCCAACATGTTTAGTTATGTTGCATGTTGTTTCTATTCCCTCAAAGGAATTGATGGGTGAGCTTATCTCATAGAAGTACTATCGAAGACGACCATATAGCATAAAATGGCATAATAATCCAAGGAAACAATTCAATTAATTTTACCCCGGTGTTGGCTTTGTAGTGATAATCTCTTCTGGAATGTTTTCATCATCCCATAGGGAAATGCTTCTTTCCATCTCAAGAAAATTTATTCTCAATAACAAATTTTTAAAATCATCAACTGTTGCAGAAGCTTGAGGTTCAACAGTTTTGATGACACAGTTGCAGCATGTCTGTAATTTTTCTGAATATTTCGACACTTCTGGTGCCAATATCTCTACGCAATGAAAAAATCATGGGATCAATCACATCATGTATCATAATTTATTATAGTAATGTGTTAAATCAGTAACTTCCTCTATGAAATAACAGTCACCCACGAGGTAGAAGGGTTTTCCGAATTTGAGCTTCATACTCTATTCCAAGAACAGGCTCCTTTCGTAGAAAATGCTGCAAAATGAGACCATTGATTGGATGTTGATATTTATTTATGGTCCAAATAAACAGAAAATTCTAGTTAAATGTACTTGTAGATATTCATCTCGCAAGTTTGTTGACTGCATTTGATCACGCTCAAGATAGGCTGACTCAATCTCAGCCATAAGTAAAGCCCGAACAATTGATATCTCACGTTCTGAAAACCCATGTAACCGCACCCTTGCAACCTGAAACATTGTTCTGAAAACCCATGTAACCGCACCCTTGCAACCTGAAACATATGGCATCACTGCAGTAACAGTGAACAAAAATTCAACCTAGCTAAACAACCTCTTGGAGCATGGATTCTAAGGCTTCCAGAGTGCCCCTCTCTTTACAAGCTGAAGTCATTATGCAAGCTTTTAGTGGATGAACAAGAACATCTGCAGCAGCTGAGCACGAGAAGTATGGTGGGTCTTTTCTACGAGATAGTTTAAAGAATCTTTGGTTTAGAGCATACAGAAACATAGATTCCACAAGCATGTTCCTATAGTCCTGAACTGTCTTAAGTTCATCTGCAACCATTTTATAGCTAATCATCACTGCAGACTGTGCAAAGAAATAAAGATAACAGCATTACTATTTATGGCATTCACATCAGAAACCATACTTTAATTTTCAGTACTGATTCACATGCAGTTACATACCCCAGCAGCTTCAGATTCGACAAAACAGGAAAAACGGGGTTCCTTATGAGCCGGAACTTTAAAGATTGGCATGATCGGTGGGTCAGGTGCAGATTGTTTATGCCCAAAATGCTCTTTTATCAACTCAACAACACTCTAAAAGAAGATATGAAGGCAAGAGATTGTCAGGAAATTTGACTAGAAAGCGCACTTAAAACTGCAATAGACTGTGCATATACAAACACATCTAACCTTGGTATCAGAAAAATCTCCAACAGCTGCCACTGCCATATTTTGCAAATGGTACCACTTCCTATAGAATTGCTTTACAGTCTCAGGAGAAACATTACGAATTACTTTCTCCAACCCTATTGGTATGCGTTCAGCATACTGCAATAAAACATTTCTACTGAAAAAACAATACTTCTATAATAGAGTACTCAAGACGTAATGACAAATTATTTTACTTGCTATCAAATTCATTTCGTGTATGAATGTCCAAAAAAGAGAATGTACAAAAGCAAACCAAATAATTGAAATCAAAAGCAACAGTAACCTTTGAACCTTCCATCAACAAAGCCCAATGGGCATCCTGCATTCTTCCACTAGCATTACGATGCCCTCTGTACTCTTCCATGACAGCCCCTCTTTCCTTCTCCAAGTCATCTTTCGAAACCCGAATCTGTAAAATGACAAAACTAGTGCGCAGACATGATTCACATACTCTTGGTTTAAGAGCGCATAACGGTTCAAAGGTAACCTACCTCAGAACTGAACTCAGCCAAAACAGAGATGGCCTGGGACAGCAATTGAGGCTTGTCGACAGGAACGAACAACTCATAAACAGTCTCATCAGCGTAGGTAACAGCATTTTGACAGGCACCAAACTCAGCCCCAATACTCTCAAGAAACCTAACAATATCGTGATTGGTATACTTCTTAGTAGCGCTAAAAGCAAGATGCTCCACGATGTGAGCCACTCCTCGCTCTTCCTCCTCTTCCAATACTGAGCTGCCAACAAATTCCCAACAATCAAAAGCAGCTCGCATCCACTTTTTCTCTTTTCTTTTGCGGACAAATACAAAAAATGAAAATTACTTCCAAATTGAAGTGTGTGTTTGCGTACCCGGCTTTGACAGCGAGAGCGAGAGCAGCGCGCATTTTGGGCTTGGAATTGCAGCGAACATAGTAGAGAAGGCCGTTTTCAAGTCGACCATAGTCAGCTCCGAATGGTTGCTCCCCTAGCAATTTGTCCATTTCGTCGTTTATCAGTTTCAGCGATCGGAATCCATGTTTCTTCGCCAATCGGGAGCTCTCCGCTGGTAGCAATTCCATTTCTCACTGAGTCACTGATCCTTGGCTGCTAACTTTCCTTTTCCTACCTCTCTTTTAATGTTCAAAGACAGCCAATTCCAAACCATGTATAATAGAAGAAACTGCATGGCAGGTTTTTTAGTATAGTTGTCCCACCACCGACTATTTGCCTTTGGACACGTCGATGAAGCCGAGTGCCAAGAACTTTTCTTAGCGAATATCCAATTTACACCTATTTTTATTTAATATCACTATATTGTGAGGTTGGCTATTAACGGAATGTTCAGATTTTCTGTCTAATATTACGGTGTTTTATTGTGTTTAATAAATTTCAGTCATTTATTTATGCGGGTCTCACATGAATCTCGCGTGAGTTCCGTAAAATAAATGACTGAGATTTCATAAGATAAAATAAGACAGAGTAATATTAGACTGAGGATCTAGACTCATTAACGAATGCCTCCCTCTCTAGTTATCCAGAAAAAGAAAACGAAATTTAGCAACTGAACCTGCAACTCTCAGCATTACATGCTTCTTCACTCGTGTGAAGAGTCGACAAGTTTACAAAGGCACACGTAAGCATAAGCTTCAGCTGACTGTGGGTTAACAACTTAACATGCCTAATCATGTAAGCCAGATACATTAAAAATACCTCGGCTCCGTTCATGTGAAATTAACTTTATCTCATCCATTTTCATCCCAGTTAAACTAAAATAGGTGTGAACAGAAAATGTGGTGAACTCTGAGATTCTCGTTTCGAACAAACAACTTTTGTCTTATACTAGTTGGTTTCTCTTCAAGTGTTTTCGATATCTAATACCAGTACGTAGGACCTCATATGGAGTCCCTAGACCGAGAAGGGAATCAGCCCAAACGTGCACGAACGAGGAAGAGGGGAGGAAACGCCGTCCAGACCAAAGCTGTCGTATAGTGCCGCCGTAGCAGGAGATCCGGTAGAATCTGTAGCTGTGGAAGACAAGACCTGGCTAGCAGAGGAAACGGTATAACTCGAGGAAGGAGACATAGTGCAACTGGCCTGCGAACTAGGAGGAGGACTTAAGCTCTCTCGAACCTTTAAGGAGAAGTTAGATAATTAGTGGAGCAAAGCGGTCGTAGTGAAGCTCCTAGGACGTAGGATAGGCTTCCAAATGATCAGCTCTCGTCTGCGAACATTATGGAAACCTAGAGGGCCACTGAAAATTGTAGACTTGGAACATGGCTTCTTCCTAGTCCGGTTCATGGATGATACAGACTACCTCCACGCCTTGACCACGAGCCTGTGGATCATATATGGGCAAACTCTTTCAGTGCAACGATGGGTGCCTACATTTCGTCCGAAATACGGGCAGGTAAACCGAGCGATAACCTGGATCAAATTCCCGGGACTCCCTATCGCCAGGTATCATCAAGGGATTCCCAAGGCGGTGGGCAATCTGGTAGGTAATACAGTTAAAATCGATGAAACAACCTTGCAAATTCATAGGGACGATATGCACGAATCGTCGTGGACATAGATTTAAGCATGCCATTGAAGACCTGTGTGGAGCTTGATGGTGAGGTGTTGCAAGTGGCGTATGAGGGTCTCCCCCAACCCTGTTACATCTGCGGCAAGGTTGGACATGATACCGCTATGTGTCCCCAGCGAAACCGTACTATTGATGAGCGTCCAAAGCCAGATGAAGGAATGTCTGGGAAGGCAACGACGGAGGAAGCGCCAGCCGGAGGAGTAATAGGAAGCAACGCAGCAGGAGGACAGCCAACGGTTGAAGCTCCAACAGCTACGGTCCGTGGTTACAAGTCCAATGAAAATCACGCTAGTCAGTACAACGCCTCCAATAGCAAAATCATATCCCCATGCAGCATCAAGTTTCATTGAGTAGCAACAGAGTGTCTTCTCACAAGATAGGCTCCAGATTTGTAGCTCTGATAGGAAAAGAGCTGATGGAGACAGTAAATGAGAAATCAACGGAGGACCCACAAACTAATCCTTTGAAGGGGCTCGGACACAGACTTCAACTAGCAGAGTTTATAGGATCCGACAAACCAACCTACAATGGCCTGATCTTTAAGGATACTGGACCCAAACATAATGCTAGGAAGGGGCCCAGAGGACAAAAAGGAGTCCAAACACAAATAACCCAGGGAGAAAGTTCTCGGGCTAGTACTATCTATGAACAAAGATCGGATATAGTCTCCCAATTCCAAATACAACCCACCACTATGGACAAAAACATAGCTTTCGAAATATTTTCGCACACAGAAATGGTATGCGATAGCCAAGTTTTGGAGGACCGAGAGTTGGAAGTTGAGGAGCGACTCTAGTTAATGGACGGAGTAGAGGCACATGAGGCTATTGATAGCACAAGGGGGATTATCATCACTCCGCATACAGACCCCCCAGACATAGCAGGCAGGTCTGATGAACCGGAAGCCATACTACAAAGTGGGAGTAACGAGGTGCAGGCACCGCAACCCCTAGGTGATGGTTTCAAGGACGCTCCCATGGGAGGTACAATTTCTAGTTAAATTATTGAGTTCTTTTTTATATGTCGATCCTAATTTGGAATTTTCAAGTGGCAGGAGGAAATAGATTCTAGGTCATTCTGCATAATTACCTTCGTAACTATAATCGGGTATCCTCATTTTGTTGGAAACTCGAATTAGTGGAACTAGGGCCCACGAAGTAGTCCGTACTTTGGAGTTTTACTACTCGTTTAGAGTGGAAGCTGAAGGCTTCTCGGAAGGGATTTGGATATTATGGAAGGGTGATTTTAATATCTCAATAGTGTTAGTTCACT
>JAOSBM010000205.1:10324472-10346013 GCA_027568955.1 Erythroxylum tenue
CCGAGGTAAGAGGATCAGGATCATGATTCAGGTTTACTGTTCAAGAAAGTTGGGTTCCGGAAGCGGGATCCAACAACGATGCATCCTTTTCTGGCTTGACAACTGGCTAGAAGATTGGGGCCCTCTCTATTTAGTGGCTCAAACCAAAATCCCGGAGAGCATTCTCAATGCTACAATCTCTGATTTTCAACACGAGAGTGGCAACTGGAATTGGCACTTCTTCCAAAATTATTTCCCCGTCACTGTGTGTATGAATATCGCGTCCACCAATTCCCACATCAACGACGGTGAGGACGATCAATTGATCTGAGGCCAAACCACTCATTGGAGATTCATCGTAGCGTCTACGTACGATCTTATTGAGACTGTTAACACAGACGTTTTTAACAGGTCTTGGGAGGACATATGGAAGTGGGCAGGCCCTCAGCGAATCCGGTCTTTTCTCTGGGAAAATTGTTAACCAACAAGCAACGTGTGATCTGTCATCTGACCATGGAGAATGGTTGTAATTTCTGTGGCCAAGAGGAATCAATTGTACACGCTTTACGGGACTGTTCTCGGGTAAAATCCTTCTGGCACAAATTTCCTCATGACATGGTTGGTGGGGACTTCTTCAGTCAGGAGGAGGGAATCTGGCTCAGGTCAAATCTTCGGCATCACGTGCAACTGAATCAGGCAGCGTGGACTACTATTTTTGGCGTAGTCTGTTAGTTTCTTTGAAAATGGCGTAATCACAACATTTTTGAGCTAGGTTTTGTTTGGCCACTCGACGGTACTAAAATTGTCCTGGACTATACTATTTGGACCACACGAGCCAATGTGATGGAAAGCCGGGTCTTTCAGTGTCAAGGGTTGCCGTTAGGTACTTTAGTCGGGTGGACTAAACCAATAGAAGGATGGGTTAAGCTTAATATGGATGGTGCAGTGAAACCGGGATACAATATTGCTTTAGCCGGTGGAGTGATAAGAAACTGCCAGGGGCACTGGTGTGTCGGCTTCTTAAAGAATATCGAATTCGGCGACCTTCTTTTAGCTGAACTCTGGGGGGTGTATTCTATCTCATGCTGGCGTAGGATTGGGGATATAGGCGCGTGATAGTGAAAGTGGACTCGTTAGAGGTCAGTAATATTCTTTCTTTATCCCAAAGTGATCTAACTGGGAATTCTTTTTTGGTGACAGGTATCCGAGACTTGATTCTTCAAGTATGGGAGTTGCAATTTAAGCATACACATCGCGAAGGGAATCAATGTGCGGATCAATTGGCTCGTTTAGCCTCTTTCGTAGAGCAGGGCATGCATACCATTCAGGAGCCCCCACCGAATATTTTGGATGCACTTTCCTGAGACATATATGGAACCCTGTACAATAAAACCCTTCATAGGGGTCTAGGCATTACGCGTTAGTCATTTTTGTTTTCTTTCTTTTGTTAAAAAAATAAATAAAGGAAAGAATAAAATGACACCAAACAGAAACTCACCGACCTCGCCCTACCCTCACTATTTTTTTGTTTTCTCTTTCTCATTCTTACCGATTATAAAAATTCCCATCCTTATCCTTTCCCCAGCTAGGGTTCCCTTTGTCTCCCTTTTCTCTTCCAATCCAATAATCCATCAATTATCCGTGAAATGAAACCCTGCAAGTTTCATAAATTTGAGGTTTCTCTATTCTTTTCGTTCAAGAGAGTTTTCAAATTTTAGATTCTTCTTATCTTGCCTAGGGTTTTATAAATTGTGTTTTAGATTCAACTTGCTTTGCCCTTTTTAAATTAGATTAAAGAAGGAGATTTGAGCGCAGGGGAAGTTTTTGTAGTGTAGATATGGATAGGTTTGAGACTGATGGAGCTGGTGCTCAAAAGGCTCTCCGGATTGAAGATCTTAAGCGATTTGGAGATAATTCCACTGGTCAACCCTCTTTCTTCTTGTTTCCTTCTTGTCTTGCCATGATTTTTTCTTTTGTTTTTCCTGCGTTCTTTTGTTTGTTCCGTTTATTTTGTTTTAATCTTTTCTGGGTTTTGTTTAGTCCTCCAAACTGGGCCAGATGCCTTTTTTAAGGAAAATCTTTATTTAATTGCTTTAATTGTTTTCTGGCTCTACGTAATGTGTTGGGTTTGTTGATTTTCTTTGTTTGGTGTTGTTTTTGATTAAGTTTCTTGTATATTTCTTTTGTTATTATTAGATTACTTTCGTGTTTTGAACTTATTTTAAGTATAATGCTTTGGTTTGGAGCTGAATGGAGGCAAGTGACTTTACTGAACTTGATCTTTGCTTGATCTTATGGCGTAGAGTACTCTAAAGTTCTTGCCTCTATTATCCGACTTGATGGGTTTCACGTGGAGTAGCTAAACGCCTGCTTAAGCAGACTAGGTGGAATTGATATGATGACCTTCTTAATAACCATAATTTATATGTGAAAATTGTGATTTGGGTTAACGGTTCCAATTGTTGCAGACGCTGTATTTGATGCATCCCAATATGCTTTCTTCGGTAAAGATCTCGTTGAGGAAGTCGAGTTAGGTGGACTGGAGGATGAGGAGGAATATTTGCCTCCCGTTGAGTTTGATGACGAGGAGGAGTTTCTCTTTGATAGACAAGAGGTTATACTCTTATTCTAATCTTTTTTGCTTGTTCATTTTGTTGGTTCATGGTAGATCTATGGGACAAAATGCTGAAAGAGAAAGAAAATCCCTAGGACTGAATTATGTCAATGGTGGGTTGTAGCAGTTATGGTATGTAAGATACTTGAAGAATCGACTAAAGTGGTCAATTTTAAGGAAGTGATTCAGTTGTGCTGTTTTTGAAGAGTTGCTATAATTTTGTTATTTTCTGCTAGTAAAATAGCAACTTTACTACAATGTAAAATACACAATAAAAAAGAGTTTAGTTTATTTGTGTTTAAATTAAGATACATGCCTACTTTTTGTCAATGATTATTGATGTTGTCTCATGCAGCAAAATGGGGAAAGGTGTTATTTCTATAAGGACCTTTTAGCCATGTTTTGATTATCATGCTCACATAATTTTCTTGCATGTATTCTCTATTATAGTTGGAAGGACTAGTATTTTTTGGAGCATTCCCGGAAATAATAAGTTTTTAGCCACAAAATTTGACTTTTGAATTTGTAACTTGAGTTTTATAAGGCCATAGTCAAAAAAGGAAGTAATTAATCAAATCATAGACCTCAATTATGCACATGCTAACTTGTCGTGGTTTATAGGAGGGCCTTTTTATTATCCTCATGCTCTTCTTCCTTTGCTTGCTAGTTATCAAACTGAAAGTTTTTTTTTTCCGGAAAACCATTGATTGTGCTCTTAAGTTTTATTATTTGGTGAATTGTATTAATTTCATAGAAATTTCTGGTGATTACTTACCGTTATACCTGTTTTTAGGTGGAGGTTTTAGGAACTCTTTCCGATATTGATGATCTTTCCAGTACATTTTCAAAGGTTAGTTTGGTATTAGCCAATGTTATGTGCAACGGAGATTCCAAGATATTTTATTGTATAATATCCTGTTGTGGAAGTGTTTGCAGTTTTGATTGTCTTGAACCAATATCACTCAAAAATTTCATTTTATGATGGAATTTAGATTCATATTGTTTCTGAATAGGAACAAACCACTTGATTGGCTTGTTGTAATTAAAGTAAATATGTTGAGTTTAATATTTGATCAGCTTTATGGGATGATCTTATGCCTCAGCTATGTCTTTCCTTGTTACTTTTATTTAAAAAATTGTCATTTAATGCATGATGTGTCTTTGTTTGGATTAAACTCTTTCCAAATATGAGTCAGAGATACCTTTAGTCGGTATTTTCTATTTTCTATATTGTTAATAGCACGAGTCTGTTATAATAAATCAACGATGAACTCTTGGAATCTTTAGTAGCTCTTTAATCTGGCATTCAATTATATTTTCAGATCCTTTTTAATGTTCTCATTAAAAAATGTCACCATGCTACATGTCCACAGCAATCTTCTTTTCATTTTACCGCCCTTTTTTGGTCCAATTTGACAGCCTTGTGGACGGATAATGAAATGTGAATTACTTAATTGTCATTGTGGTTGTACATGAAATGTAACCATAGTGGTACAATAAATTTGTCCATTTTGTAAATGAATGGGTAAAATTTGAAAAATTCATCAATATATGGTACTGTAGCAGAAGGTTACTCGTAAACAAGGCTTGCTTGGGATTTATCTATACTTAATTGTCCTTGTGGTTGTATATGAAATGTAACCATAGTGGTGCAATAAATTTGTCCATTTTGTAAATGAATACGTAAAATTTGAAAAATTCATCAATATATGGTACTGTAGCAGAAAGTTACTAGTAAACAAGGTTTGCTTGGGATTTATCTATACTTTTAATATTGGAGGTGTTTTGATAAAGAAGAAGCAAAGTGATGTAGCTACAGTAGCAAAATACAGCAAAGAAGATGAAAATGAAGTTCACTGCTTTTTTAAATCCCTAAGCCTATCAAAATGATTTGTTGAAGTTCTTTTCAACAATTCAGGTTGGCAATAAGAAAAATTAGAGTAGAAGATCTGAGCGGTTAAAATGCAACAAGCTTCTATGCACTAATGTGATTAGTTATTTTGTGGAAAGATTTTATCATCTCTTACTGCTATTTATTTATGTAGTTTTCCATTCATGTATAGTTATAAATTTGACTTGGAAATTAATACACCAAGTGTCAATGGTTTTATTATTCTGATGTAGTACTAGCCTTTTACGAAGCTCCTTGCATCTGAAATTGTGGGTGTATTGTTCTGATGTAATCATACTAGCCTTTTTCTGTACACTGTGCTATTTACGGCTTAGAAATTAAGATACCAAGTGTTAATGACTGTATTATTCTGATGTAATCATACTAGCCTTTTACTAAGCTCCTTGCATCTGAAAGTGTGGGTGAATTATATACTTCAAAAGAGTTAAGCAGGGAGTTTTTCTGTGTATATGTAAGCTTAATGGTTGTATTATTCTGATGTAATCATACTAGCCTTTTACTAAACTCCTTGCATCTGAAAATGTGGGTGAACTAAATACTTCAGAAGAGTTAAGCAGGGAGTTTTTCTGTGTATATGTAAGCTTAATGGTTTCTTGTATATTATGTTGCTTTTAAATTTATTTTGTCAAATGAGTACTTATTAATTTTCTTGTAGTATATTGCTTGCTATCTTGTCAGGCAACTTGTTAGTACAAAATGTAGCAAACCTTTATTTAGAATGTACTAATAATTGATTTATTTAGCGATAACTATCTGATGATACCTTGAGCAGAAGTACTGTCAAAAGAATGATTTAAGCAAGTGAATAAGCATGTATAAGCTTGAAAAATAACATAAGTGAGCAAGGTAAAGATGTTTTCTTAGTTTAGCTTGTTGCAGGCAATTAATATTAATTGATATAAAAGGCTGTATAATAATAACGTATATAATACTCATATTTAGTGGGAAAAAAATTGTAAATGGATTTACTTCCAGTTATGTGGTGCCTGCTGAAACCAGAATTTGGAAAATAAGTTGCTTTTATTTGCAAGCTGGAAAATGTTGATGTTCTCTTTCTAAATTTTTTACATCCTGGTGTATTTTCGTAGCTTTCAGTGGGGATTGCTCAGCATTCTAGAGATGTGGAAGATTTGTAAATGATGTTACTTTTCTGCTTAAACCCTGCATATTGGTTGTTATGTCTGGTTCAAAATCATTATATGGGTTGTCTTAAACCTGGAAGCACTCTGGAATGCTAGAGGTTATTCAAGATATGTTAAGTTAAGCATACTTATTAAAATATTTTAGAGATAGACATCCATCTACTCACAGAATTAACAAAAATTTCCTCTTCTATATTATGATGTCACGGATATCTCGCACACCACTTTGCCTAAAGTAAATGTACTCATAAATGTTAGTTAATGGGATAGAAGTGAATCATCTGTGCTTTCCCAATTAGATTTGTTGTAATGCTCATTAATGATCTATTTTTTGGGTCAATAGCCAAATTGCTCATCTAGAAATTCATGTTGAACAGAATTTTGATGGGATAATTATCTTAATATTTGTTTGATAGTAAGCATTCTAATTTTATTAACAAAGAATTTGATTAATCTATAGCCTTGAAGAATGAATCCTAATCAGAAGACAGAACATGGAAATTCTTCATAATTCCATAGTGATTGACAAATGAATATCCAGAAGCAGAATATCATACATTTGTTATAATATATCCTAATTTTGGATTTTGGAATGCCTTGGCATCTCTCATGATACATTCCTAATTTAGGATGTCTTGTTTCTCGGGAAAATAATACCAGAAGATATCCTTACTAAATTAGCCATTTCTGTTGAGCGTTATTTGCAAGCATTAGGATGGGTTGCTTTTTAAAACTATAATATTACGGCGCAAGTTACTATATTTGGCTATTTCATATCTTTGTTTCTAATCATAGCTTTTGTTTATGATGATAATTTTGTTAAAATGCTAAACTATGAGGTATCCTAACTATTTATACTTCTTGCAGTTGAACAAGGTTGTTAGTGGACCAAAAGGTACAGGAGTAATTGGTGATAGGGGTTCTAGAGAAAGTGAGTATTGTGTTTACATCATTTCCTTTGAACTTTGAATTTCTGACGAAATGTCACCTTTTAGTCGTGTTGTTGGGTTGTCCTTTAGTTTGTAACAAAATGTTGAACTCGATTCTATCTTTCTGGAGTCTTATTTTATTACTCGATTCTGTTCTATTATGATAGTCACTAGAAGTGAGCACTGCGATGGTTACTTTTTTTGTTTAAAATTGGGTCATCACATGTTGGATGCCTATAGGCCCTGTATGTTGTTTTTTGGAATTGAAGAAGCAATATTTTTTAATACCAAAAGCTGATTGGAAATTTTGATATTATTTTGTAGTAGTTCTATCCTTGATTACACTGGGGCTAATTTGGCTAATTTGATCTTTTGAACAACTAGACGATTGATATTTGCTCAACATATGAACAATGGCAAGCTAAATTGTATATGTTGTGGTAACCACAAGTAAATCATGTAATTATTCGTAGTTGTTATTGAAAGGGCACATAGCAAATATATTTAATTATGCTAATACTTGCAATCAGAAACCACTTGAGGTCATTGGCTGATTAGAGTTTAATTTCATTGCAATATCGTTCCATCTTGATATCGCAATGTTTTATTCAAGTTTTGAACCACTGGTTGAAACAAAATTGTTGAAGATTTCCTCTGGATGTAGGCTTTTATGGTGAAACAATCAGACAAAGGTTGAGGGAGGGGGAAGGGAGCACTAGGGTTTGTTTGGGGGCAAAGGGGCGGGTGCAAGTGGAATGAGAGGGAGAAGGGGGTGGGGAAGAGAGATGGACCGGCTGTAAGTTGGCATTCTGGATTCTATGGAAATGAAGCTAAAATGCTCTTGTTACCCTGTCCTTTTTCCTGTGTGTTTGTGTTGTATCTATTGTTGTTAAAAAATACAATTTTTCATGCGCTTTCTGTTTGGATTCATCCCATCAAGAAAAAACAGAGAAATCTAATTTACATTTTCTTTCAGATTCATGTCCTGCTGAATGGGCACATGGGGAGGATTATCCTAACTGGTTTGGTCACCAGCTACTAGATGCTGAAGGAATTCAGGATGGCAAAAGATGGCCATCTTCCCAGCTTACTGAATCAAAATCTTTGTACAGAACATCTTCTTATCCTGAGCAGCAACATCCACCTCCACAGCACCTACACTTTTCCAGCGAGCCAATTCTTGTCCCCAAATCATCCCACACTTCTTATCCACCCCCAGGTGGACAATCTCCACAAGCTTCACCAAATGATAATCACCAGAATGTTCTTTATCTTTCCGGTGGTCCCCAAATGATGTTATCTTCTTCGAAGGCTCCTGCCTTCTCCAATTCTCAGATTCAATTGACTGGCTCACACCCTAGGTCACCACAGTATGGTGGGAACTTGTCACAGTTTCCTTCTGGTCTATCTACTAATGGGCGACCACCCAACCAATGGGTCAGTAATACCAATTTTTGTACTGGTGATCATCCTAACCGCTTGAACAGCATTTTGCAACAACAATTACCTCATCAGAATGGATTAGTGCCTCCACCTATGATCCAACAATTGCAGCCACCACATCACAGATTGCATCATCCAATTCAGCCATCACTAGGTCATCTATCAGGAATGCAGCCTCAGCTATTTAATCCTCATCTTTCTCCATCACCTCACATGATAAGCAAGTTTGAAGCCATGCTTGGTCTGCCAGATCCAAGAGAACAAAGACTGAGGCCAGTCCAGAGAGGCAGGCAAAATTTTCGTTATTCTCCACAGGGTTTTGATACCTACAGCCACAAGATTGATAGTGGTTGGCCACAGTTCAGATCCAAATATATGACAGCTGAAGAGATTGAAAGTATCCTCAGAATGCAACTTGCTGCAACACACAGCAATGAGCCATATGTGGATGATTATTATCACCAGGCTTGTCTGGCTAAAAAGTCAGCTGGGGCAAAGCTCAAACATCATTTCTGCCCAACTCACTTGAGGGATCTTCCTCCCCAAGCACGTGCTAATACTGAACCACATGCGTTTCTCCAGGTTGATGCTCTTGGAAGAGTTCCATTCTCCTCAATCCGTCGCCCTCGCCCTCTTCTTGAAGTTGAACCACCAAATTCATCTACTGGTGGTATTACTGAACAAAAGGTATCTGAAAAGCCCCTAGAACAGGAGCCAATGCTTGCGGCTAGAGTTGCAATTGAAGATGGCCTTTGCCTTCTGCTTGATGTAGATGATATTGACCGTTTTATAGAATTTAATCAGCTTCCTGATGGGGGAGCCCACGTGAGACGCAGAAGGCAGGCTTTATTAGAGGATTTGGCTGCATCCCTTCAGTTGGTTGATCCACTTGGGAAGAATGGCCATGCAGGAGGACTTTCTCCCAAAGATGATCTTGTTTTCTTGAGAATATTATCTCTTCCGAAGGGCCGGAAACTACTTACCAGATACCTTCAGCTTCTTTTTCCTGACAGTGACCTTATGCGAATTGTCTGCATGGCCATTTTTCGTCATTTGCGGTTTTTGTTTGGTGGTCTCCCATCTGATATTGAAGCAGTAAAGACAGTAAATAATCTTGCAAGGGTTGTAACAGTTTGCATCTGCCAGATGGACCTTGGTTCACTAAGTGCTTGTCTTGCAGCAGTAGTTTGCTCGTCAGAGCAGCCCCCACTTCGTCCTCTTGGAAGCTCTTCAGGAAATGGTGCTTCTGTAGTTTTAGTTTCTGTTATTGAGAGGGCAACTGAACTGTTAAATGATCTTCATGATGCTACCAACTATAATGCAACAAATCGGGCACTATGGAAGGCTTCATTTGATGAGTTCTTTGGGCTGCTGATAAAGTACTGCATAAACAAATATGACAGTATCATGCAGTCTTCTCTACCAGATCCAGCAGAAGCTATAAAGAGGGAATTACCCATGGAGCTCTTGCGTGCAAGTGTTCCTCACACCAATGATTACCAGAAAAAGCTACTATATGATCTTTCTCAACGTTCATTAGTTGATAGGGGTAGTAGTGTTCACATGAATTCGGAGACAGTACTGTCTTGACATCAAGTGAATATAGAAGGTGTGATTGCATCAGCAATATTCAGGTATCTGTTTTATTCTGTGCTTCAACATAGTAATTGACAAATGGAGTAAATGAAGCAGAGCCTCCTCAAACAATCTATTGTCATAGTTTGGGGGTCTTGATTTCCGTTTTGCTTTAATTATTCGCTTGTTTGCTGTTAAATTCCAAGTTACTATCTTCTAGTAAGGTAGAAATCTGTGGGATCTACTCGATTTTCTAAGTTCATTTTATTACCCCCCTTCTGGGAGCTTATTTTGATGCTCTGCTGTGGATTTCCCATCTTTTGAGGTGTAGCTGGGTAGCCTGTACAGGATATGATACAGAATTGTTCCCATTTTCCTGTGGTATTTGTTATGAAGCAGGTGGGGAATATGGATTTTCTATGTTTTTCTGGTAGTAGGCTTGTGTAGCAGGTGGCAATAAAACCATATTCTCATTTGGTTGTATGTTTTAGATTATGATGGTGGAGTCTTGAGTTCAAAAGTAATTATTATCTCTCTGTTGGTATATATCCAATATTCAACTGATATCACAGAAACATGAATGGGCCAAACAATCACCCATGTAATTGTTATCATTCTGTTGATGTTTCTCAAATAGCCACTGATATAACAGAAGCGTAATGGGCCAAACAATCACCCATGTAATTGTTATCATTCTGTTGCTGTCCTCATAGGTGAGGATAGTAGACAAGAATATAAAAGTTTTGTTCTCCGTCTATTTTTTTGTTGTTCCGTTTTTTCAGATTACAAGGACAAAAATTTTTAATCTTTCCAAAATTGTGGTATAAAAATTTTTGTCCAAGGACAAATCCAATACATAATGAAATGTTAAAAATACCCCTCCTTTCACATAAGTAATTTTTGATTTTTAATTATATTATTAAACTTATTATTATTATTATTATTATTAATTATAAATTTTAAACTAATTATTATTATTATTATACAAAATTAATTATATTATTATTATTATTATACAAAATTAATTATCTTATTATTATTATTAATTATTGTTATTATTATTAGTATTATTATTATTATAAATTTTAAACTAATTATTATTATTATTAATTATTGTTATTAATATTATTAATTATTGTTATAAATTTTCTTCTTCTTATTATTATTTTTATTATTAATTATTATTATAAATTTTTTATAACTATTATTATTATTATTATTATACAAATTTAATTTTCTTATTATTGATATAATTAAAAAATTACAAATACACTTCAAATAAATATTGATACAATTATAAAATAATCAATGAATTACATCTTTCTAATCATATTATATTGCAGGGGTATTTTCGTCATTGACACTGTTTTTTTATTCTATCCACTGCAACCAAACACATTTCTATCCTTGAGACGGAGACATTTTTCTGTTCTGTCCATTGCAACTAAACACCTCACTATCTCTAATTTTTATTTTGTTTTGTCTCCAAATTTTTGTCTCGTTCCGTCTCTGTATACTAGAGACGGTAACCAAACGCAGCATAACTCTGTGTTACTGTTGAAAATAGGGGCACAAGTTTTACGGCACAGGCAAGCCGGAACAAGTATGAATGAGCCTGTTTTTTGTCCCATCTATATTTGTAACTTTTATAAATAAAAATAGTAATGAATCAATCAATTTTTTATTATTGTCAAAAATTAATTATTATTTTTATTCTTAAAATTAATAAATTTGTTTAATTTCACTAATAAAATATATTTGTCAAAGTTTATATTTTTTAATTATCTCTTTACAGTTAAATTGAAATTTTTTGTTTTAAATTATTATTATTAAAAACTAATTATAAAAGCCAAATTTGTTTAATGAATTGAATGATTAATTATTATAGATATGTATTTTTGCTCAGGTTAATTTAAGAATTAAACTTTTAAAAAATATGCTTAAAGAAAAACATTGAAAAAGAACTTATAACAAAGTTTGAGCCCTTTCTTTAAACATAATTAAGTTAGAGTCTCTTTGAGTGTCCTTTAAAAATACTTAAACTTTTACGAGTCTTTAGATAATGCTGAAGAAATTGGAGTTTTTTATGATGATAAGGAGAACCTCCTTCATAAATACAATTTTAATTTTTACTATTGTTCTAAATTTTACATTACATTCAATCTTAGTTTGAATTATTGGATTTATTGTTAGTTTATTATATATTAATAGGCATTATAGGTTCATTAATTTTATTTCAATAAAATATTTTATTTTATATTATATATTTTACTTATTCTTATAATTTTAATTGTTTATTTATTATATATTACTTTTATAATGGTTTAATACTGATTGAACCTTTAAACCTTTAATTTTTCTTTTGACTGGTCCAATGTCCATCCAGTTTTTAAAACAATTATTAATAATGCAGTAATTTGCATTTTTTATTCATTGGATTGACTATTTATTTAGTTTAGTGTTCTTGAATTTAAAGTTAATACTTTTTTGTTTAACATAAAATAAGCTACTTAAGTATCCAAAGCAAGTTGGGATTAAATCAAGTCATTTTCAAATACATCTTATATTTAATAAAAGAAAGTGTAATATTCAAAAACTAAAAATTTCATTCTATTCTTTACTTTATGACAATCTTTTGGCTAATGAAATAAATTGGATAATGCTATTTATGCTGGATTTTTCTTATTATAAATGAACTAAAAGGTGTCAAAAATGTCAAGGATCATATTCCTCTATAGTTCTCATTAATATATAGAAAAAGAAGAGAGAGGAAACTTTCGAAATAGAATCCTTAATAATATCAAACCAGTCAATTTCAATATCATTAATATTATCCGGTCAAAGATGTGATAAGATTGTATTGTATAGTCAATTATTGCATTTAGCCTAATTTAATTTTATATGAAAGATACTTGTTTAGAATGGAGAGATTTAATTTAATCTCCTCTTATTATCATGTAACTCATTAGATACTCCATATATGTTGAATAGAGATACATAACATTTCAAACACTTTCATGGTATCAGAGCATTTGTAAATTTTTAAAATCCTTGTTGTGTTGCCAATATGAGTAAGGACAACAATTCATCTTTTACCTTTGTTATTCTTAATATAGAGAGCCCTATTATCTCTATCCTGTTGGAGAAAGCAGCAATGAAAGAAGAGATAAACATATTGCCAAGGAAAACAGTGATGAAAGAAAAGAATCGATACTGCTAATCATTCGTATTATTAAAGGTGAAGAGGAGCCTATTAAATAGGCTTTACAACCTAACAAAGATAGAAATGTGCTGGGAATAAAAAACAAAAACATGAATAAAAATAGAAAGATTGTTGAGCAAAAATCTCAACATCATCTCAACGTTCTATCTATCTCTAAAAATTCGACACTATCATCTACATTATTTGACAACTGAAAATATATTAAGTTCTTAAAATTTCAAGTTAACTACTTCTTCTAACTTTCCTCCTTCATTCGAATTTGGAGAGACCTAACTAAACACAGAAATCTTCATACTTCATCTGTGGTAGATTCATGGTGAGAAGATCTACAGCTTGTTCATCTGTTTGGCAACTTGATAGTTGAACTCCCCCTTTACCTATTAGCTCCTTAATAAAATGATGTTTAATCTCATTGTGTTTGGTCCTATTGTGAAAAACAGGATTCTTTGCTAACATTATTGTTGATTTATTGTTATAAAATAAGTCAGTACTTTTGCTTATAACCCAGGTCACATAGAATTCTCCTTAGCCATACTGCCTGAGATGTTGCTGAAGTTATTGCAATGTATTCAGCTTCTGTGGATGAAAGAGCCACAATAGCTTATTTTTTGGAACTCCATGAAACAATCCCTAACCCTAAGTGAAGCAGCTTCCCGACATGCTTCTTCGATCTTCAACAGCTCTTGCCCAGTCACTGTCACAATATCCTTTGAGGTTGAACGAAATTACTTTCTGATACCATATCCCTAGAGCTTTTGTTCCAGGCAAGTATCGAAGCACTCTCTTAATTGTACCAAAATGGTGTTTAGTAGGCTAATGCATAAATCTAGAGAGTACACCTACCAAGAAGTTGATGTCTGGATGTGAATGTGTCACATATATAAGATGACTAATTAGACTTCGATACTGACTACCATCGACTTGCTCGGTTCCATCATCTGCTTGTAGTTTCTCATTGATATTTATGGGTGTAATGGCTTATTCGCAATCCTTCATGTTGCAATTCTTCATAATGTCATCAATGTACTTCTTTTGAGATTTAAGTATTCCTTCCTTGCTTTGAATAACTTCTAATCCCAAGAAGTAATGCATTGACTTCATAGAGATTTTAAATTTAGATATAAGCTAATTTGATGAACTAGTGTGGGTCGTGTCATTAATATATAAACTTACTGTCAACAAATCACTAATACCTTGCTTCGTAACGTACAAGGTTGGTTCATGTATACTCCTCTCGAAGCCCTTTACATGAAAGAACTCGTCAATTTTACTGGACCACGCTCTTAGGGACTGTTTGAACCCATAGAATGCCTTCTTCAACCGAAGCACTTTGTCCGGTTTGCTTGAACTTTTGAATCCAAGAGGCTTACTTATACTTCATCATGTAATTCTCCATTTAAGAAGGCTAACTTAACGTCAAACTGATAAACTTTCCATTGCTTTTGAGTTGCTAGTGCCAGAATAAGTCGAATAGTTTCAAATCGAGCTACTAGTGAGAAGGTTTCCTCATAGTCCACTTCCTGTTGTTGAGCATATCCCCTTACTACTAGTGATTTATACTTTTGAATACTGCCCTCAACTAAGAACTTTGTTTTAAAAGTCCACTTCAATCCAATGCAATTTTTACCTTTAGGAAGATCAGTTAGCTCCCATGTCGTATTGCATTGTATAGACATTAGTTCATCTTCCATTGCATCTCTCCATTCCTGCTTTTCCATAGTTTCTTCCATTGTGATTGAATCCCTAGCACATAGAACCAATGATGATGTAGCATCTCCCCCAATTTCAAATTGACGTCAAGGGATTCTGCCATGCTCACTTCTGCGTAGTTAGGTTAACTTTATTGGAATTGATTCATTGGGAGGAGACTCTTTATATAAAGAGGTCACGCTTAACGATGTACTTGTTTTTACTGGTGTCGAGTTCTGTGAATTAATCAAAGTTGCTACCTGTTTTTTAACTTCGAATTCGCCTTTCTTCTTCAGTTGACGTCTTTTGATTCTTATCTTTGCTTTCCCACTTTCAGGCTACCTGCTCATCAAACATTACATTTCTATTAATGGTTGTGCTCTCCTTTATAGGGTCATAAAGGCGGTAAGCTTTAAAGTTAGGACAATAACCCACAAATATAAATTTTTTTGATTTATCTTCTAACTTATGCTTATCTCCTGCTTTAACAGCATAACATACACAGCCAAAGACACATAAATGACTTGTTACCACTCCAAGCTTCATAAGGAGTTTGATTCCACACAGCTTATGTGGGTGAGATATTTAGAAGATACACATTTGTTGCCACACCTTCTACCCAAAAACTGTTAAGAAGCCCTTTAGATTTCATTATTGCACGAGCCATTTCAACTACTGTCTGATTCTTTCGCTTAACTACTCCATTTTGCTCCAGAGTATAAGGCGTTGTCAATTCCCTTTTGATGCCTTACTCCTCACAAAATTTTAAGAACTCCTCTGAGCGAAATTCTCGACCTCAGTTTGTACATAAAGCCTTCAGATTTTTTTCACTTTGCTTTTTTTTCCATAACTTTGAATTTTTTGAAAAGCTCAAAAGTTTCTTATTTCAATTTTAAAAAATGCACCCAACTCATTTGATTATAATCATCAGTAAACAACAAGAAGTATTTACTTCCGAGCGAGACTCACTCTTCATGGGTTCGAATAATTCAGCATGAAATAGTTCTAGAAGTTTAGTAGCTCGCCTAGCTTTTCCAATTGGAAAAACCTTTTTTGCTTGTTTCCCAAGCACACATCCTTCACATAGCTTCCTTTGTGTAGAGATCGAGGGGAGGCCTTTGACCATCTGCTTATTTCTCAACAGTTGTAAACCCTTGTTGTTCATGTAATCATACCTCAAGTGTCATAGCTCACTTCCATCTAACTCCTTGTTAGCCAAAGCCACCTTTGTGTTCACAGAAAAATCCAAAGGAAACATTCTATTTGAAGACATATTAGCATGAGCAAGCACTTTTCCAGATTTCTCATTCTTTATCACACTTCACTATCCATTAAATATCACAGAGTATTCACATTCAACTAGTTGAAACACACTTGTCAAATTATGAGCTAGACAGGGAGCATAATGCACATCTTTAATGAACTTTACATGGTTACCTATCATTACCATGGTTGCCCCAAGTCCTTTTATCTGAAGTTGCTTGTCACCTTCCAACTGCACTTGAGTTTTGATTGACTCCTCCAGCTCCATAAATTTGGATCTATCTCCAGTCATATGATGCGAGCATCCACTGTCAAGATACCAAACATCAGTGATCAACCCATCTTTAGAAGTGTGAGCCATGAACAAGTAGTCATCTTGTTCCTCTTCTTCTTTTACGTAATTGACTTCTTCTTGCTTGTACTAACAAAAAATCTCTATATGCCTAAATTTTTTGCAGTAAGAGCATTGGAATGAGATGTTACGACCTCTCCCCTTTCTCAGAATCCACCACGACCTCTACGATTTCCCTTTGATTGGAGGATTCTGCTTCTTTTTTATTTTGAAAGCCTTTTTTTTCTTCCTTCATTGTTGTCCTGTTAATCTTGACCTTATATGCTTGCAATGAACTCATTAATTCATCAAATAAAAAAATGGACAGATCTTTAGACTCCTCGATTACTGTTATAACATGATCAAATTTAGACATTAAACTTCTTAAAACTTTGGAAGCTATTGTTTCATCAGTAATTTTTTCTCCATAAGAACTCATATGGCTCACAATAGCATAAATATGTGCCAAATACTCTTGTACAGACTCATTACCTTTCATGCTAGAAGTTTCAAATTCACGTCGAAAGGACTAGAGCTTAACGGTGATTACCTTTGTTGATCCTCGGAATTCTATTTTCAGGATAGGCCATGCTTGCTTAGTGGTAGTTATTGTAGCTATTCGCGAGAAAATTGATTTTAGCTATTGCTTGCTAGATAAAAAACAACACTTTGGCGCCTCGTTTTTATTCTACTTCTGTCTTGTCTCGTCGTCATCGCTTGTTTCTACAAAACTGTTCTCCATATAATCCTAAAGATCTTGAGATTTGAACAATGTTTTCATTTTTATGCTCCAATACTCATATGAATCTCCCTTGAAGATTGGAATTTGTGATGCAGACAAACTAACTGCACTTGAGTTTGCTACCATGTTCGAAAAAATCAAGTTCCCAATTCAGAAGGAACCTGGCTCTGATACTAAAATTGTTGAAGAAAGTAGTGATGAAATAACAGATAAATATATTGCTAAGGAAAATAGTGATAAAAGAAAAGAAACGATACTGCTAATCGTTCGTATTATTGAAGGTGAATAGGAGCCTATTAAATAGGCTTTACAACCTAACAAAGATAGAAACATGCTGGGAACAAAAAACATAAACATGCTTAAAAACAGAAAGATTGTTGAGCAAAATTCTCAACGTTATATCGACGTTCTATCTATCTCTAAAAATTCGATGCTATCATCTACCTTATTTGACAACTGAATAACAAAACAAATCCCTAAAAATTCGAATTAACTACTTCTCCCAACATATCCTTCTGATAACCTTTAACCTTTGTGAGTGACATTCTTATTGGCTTTGATGATTATAACCAATGGCCACTTGGCATGAGGCTCATGACAGTGGCCCTCAAATGAACCCTTCATATGTTTGAATTCACTCATTTTGATTTTGCTTGACGGAATCGTGTTAACGATATTGTCATGATATGGATTCTTAATTCCGTCCATTGTTTACTTACTCATATTGTTCTCTATGTCACCTCTACCGCTATGGTTTGAGTTGATTGAAAACCCCATTTTTCTATCAATAGTGGCACACGCATATATGAGCTCAAGAAATGGATTTTCATTCTTTAACAATAAGATAGTTCTATTGCTCAATATTTCATTAAACTCCGTACTTTCTAGGACTAGTTATTTCTTATCTAATAGAACTAAGTATTTCTTGATTGGGAAAATAATGTCATGAATTTTTTTTTGAATAATTTTCCAATCTAATTAGGGTGTAAAAAAATAATAGTATATGATGCAAAAAATCTTTTTTTCTATACACTCTAGTGGAATAGTAACAAAAATTACGAAAAATGGAGAATTATAAAAAAGATGGGGTTATTTTGAAGAGTGGGATCAAACTAATTATATGGAATATTATTATATATAAAAACTATATATATATATATATATTCAATTTATTATTTCTCAACAAGAAAAAAGGCATCTAGTGTAATTTTTTATGGGGCTCAGTGACACGTTTACCCAACCATGGAGTTAGTTACTACTTACTACCACACTTCCTAATGTTTTTTTAAAGTGAAAAGGAAATTGAATTATAGTTAAAACTAAATCGACGTTACAACGAGATCAAGGCTTTAAGCCTACCATCATATGACACTATGACCCAAGAACAAAAACTCCCTAAGGAAGATAGTATGACAATCTGTATAATAGACCGCCACAAGAAACAACTACAGGCACCACTGACGTTCCACCTTTATGGGAAAGCTCATTCGCCATTTATGATTTTTGGGATTTTGTTTTCTCTTCCTAGCCGATTTCCTTTTTGTAGATTTGGATTGTACACAAAAGTTGCCTAGGATGTCTAGGATATACGCTTCAACAAGTGGGGTATCACTGTCCTTTATTTGTTCGATATCTCCTGACCCCTGATTCTTAGTTTGCCCAACAGTTGTGACTGGAGTCAGCATGTTAGCCCAATCCTTCTAACAATACTCCAAATATTGGGAATCTAGATTCTCCACCTTGTCATGATCTTCATCTACAGTAACTAAATCCTCAACACCTTTAAGCCCACCCGCAACTATGCTAATAGTTTCATCCTCTATTAGAATGTTATCGGTAATAACCTCAGATGTCCCATCCTGTAATTGGACACAAGCTTCCTGACAACCCAGAGAAACAATAACATCACTATATTGTTCAAACACCTCACGATTCAAAGGTTCCTGCATAACTTTACTTTTTCCCAATCTAGAACTAGCAGGGGACTGTATAGAAGACCCATCCCCCATCTGCACAATTGAATCCTTACAAGACAAAGTATTATTATCATCCACATGATTAGCTATACCATCATTTTGCAACAGTTCTAGCATATTAATATTTCTGATCTAACCATCCTCGATCAACTATAAAACAATAGCAATCTCCACATGTGCCGACTCCTCTCCTTTATCAACTATAATATGCCTTCTCTGAGGGAACATAACGAGAGACATCAGTGACCCCCATCGACCCCTTTTCCAATACATAACTACCTTTATTGCTAAGGTCCTCGTACCATCCTGAGTGAAGAATCCGACTTGTGGGTACCTATTGTTAGTGAATATATAAAATCAATTAAGTTGGCCTCACACAACAACTTAAGCTATTGTGGTGAAACGGTCACTTAACATGGTATCAGAACCTTTGTGACTAAGTGGTCGTGAGTTCAAATCCTACCATCCACTTATTATTCAGCATAAGGTAGAGTGAGCATGTGCAAGTTTCAAGCTCAAAGGGCTTTCACTTGAGGGGGTGTGTTAATGAATATATAAAATCAATTAAGTTGGTCTCACACAATAGCTTAAGCTATTGTGGTGAAACGGTCACTTAACACCCATTTCCTCACATTATTGTTTGGCTTTCAGGGGTAGCTTATAGGAATCACCATTTTCTCCATCTCCCCATTCTCACCTAGCCTAAGAATCGAAAGGCTATCGGGAAAAACTGCACACTTAGGAATTTCTATACATAGCTTCGCATATCCTATCCTATCCACAGAGGCATTTTGCGAATCCATACAAATCTTACTTACCAAGGGAGCTAGCCATATAGGTAAGACCCACAATCGCCCAATATTTCATCGGAAGGTTGTGAAACTGAACCCACATAGGGATGACCTCAAATAGGTTTCTATCCCTGTCCATTCTCGACCTCCACTTCTTCAAAAACATCGGCTGGTCCCCGAAGTGCCAAGGGCCCTGTTCAATAATCTCCAACAAGCAGGAATTGTCAACAAATTGAATGAAATTGAGTCATCTTCCTTAAACATGACCTTTCGTTGACAGCTAGAAAGGTCGGTCGTTTGGACCAGAAGAAATCAACGAGCATTGACGTCCACGCACTCCCTCCAGCCTTCAGAAGTTCAATCGAAGGTGTTAAGACCTCATCCTTCATAACATTGTGATAATAATGGCGGGCCCTTTGTTGTGATGTTTAGTGTTCAATTTGCTCCATGACATAGCCGTAGGAGGATAAGCCTTACCCATCTCTGTTGGGTTAGGGTATCTCTCTGTGGAGCCTCGAAGGGTGTCTCTACTAAGCGCTAGGAAATCTTCTACTAGATGTGGCTTAATGGGCATATACACATCTTCCTCTAATTTTTGAACGAGCTGCCCTTTAAACCTATCCTCACAAGCCATAGCGGCTCGTGTAACACCTTATTGTGTTCGTTCCACTGCACAAACTGTGGTATTTTTGCCCACACAAGAAGACAAGTGCTACAAGCTTCATAGTTATCCGCCAAGACGTCGATACTATCACAAAGACATAGACAACCCTTTACTTCATCTAACCATGCTGTTATTTCTTAGTCCAACACATCACAAAGGACCTCACCATTGAATCTTTACAGTAGCTCCTTCGTCTTTTACAGGAGGTAAATCAGCCTAAAGCCATCCTCACTAGTGAGTTTCTAACTCTTTATTCTGTCCTTTATATGCCTAAGGAATGGGTCATTGATACTAGAGCAACAGATCATGTTTCTTTTACCTTTTGTTCTTGGTTTGGCCATCCATCGCCCATTGTACTTAAATCTTTAGTTCTTCTTGGTTTCAATAAGGATTCTTGTGACCATTATTAAATTTGTCAATTGTGCAAGCAAACTATTTGATTTCATTCACGTTGATGTTTAGGGCAAATATGTTATGCCTACAGGGAATGATCATTGTTATTTTCTAACTCTTATTGATGACTTTTCACATATGACCTAGACTTATGAAATACAAGTCTGATGCCTACTTATTGCTTGTTCATTTTTTGGCTTATATCTGTAACCAATTTCATACATGTGCCAAAATAATTTGTTCTAACAATGGATGCTGAATTTACCAATCATGTTTTTTCAAAAAAATCCTTGTTGAGTCTGATATTTTACAACTAAGTTGTATCAATACTTCTCAATAAAATGGAATACTCAAATGTCTTTTTAACGTGGCAGGGGCCTAACGTTTCCAATTTGGTTGTCCCTTATGTTTTGGTGGCAATATTTTGAAACCCGGACCGGCCATCAAATCGAAGCCCTTACTGATCATCGGTTTTCCCGGTTCGATCATAATTATGCAATAATTATATTTAATTATATATAATATTAATAATATTAAAAAATACAAAAATATACAAAAAATAATAAAATAATAAAAAATTTATTGAGCCAGTAGTCGGATCGTTCGAACAGGTCAATTGATCGGTTTTGACCGGTTCTCACTGGTTCAATTAAGAACCAATTTTTAAGGATGAACCGGATCAGATAGCCAACCGGTCACCGGTCGAATCGGTCAGATCGGTCCGGTCCGGTCCAGTTTTCAAAACAGAGTTTGGAGGGATTGCATACCGGTCGAACCGGTCAGACTGGTCGGTCCGGTCCGGTCCAGTTTCCAAAACAGAGTTTGGAGGGATTGCATACTCATTGCCATTTATTTGATAAAGTAGACATCGTCTA
>JAOSBM010000205.1:10416715-10429185 GCA_027568955.1 Erythroxylum tenue
GCCTAATCCATTGATAATTTCTGCAAAACGATCAAGCATAGTGGAAATAGACTCACCTTCCTTCATGACAAACATTTTATTGTCATGGAGAAGCATGTTGATCTTTGTTTCTCGAACTTGATTGGTTCCTTCATGAGTAATGTGTAGTCTTTCCCACATTTCTTCAACGCTAGTGCATGAGTTCACTCGATTTTTTTCCTCAACGGTGAGAGCGTAATATATCAACTTCATGGCTTTTGCATTGATATAGGCTTGCTTCCAATCATTGTCATCATATTCCAGCTCCGTCTTTACCTCACCATTTTCATTCAATGGAATGTGTGGACCGAAGATTATGATCTTCCAATACTCCACTCCCTCACTTATGATGTGGTATTTCATAGGATTTTTTTCAAGAAGAATAGTTAGTACCATTAAGAAGAGGAGGGCGATTATTTGTATTACCTTCTTCCGTTATGTTGTTGTGTGTCAAATTTAGCGTCATCCCTGGATTTTTCTGCTTTGATACCAATTGAAAACAATCTAGAAGGGGGTTGAATAGATCTTTTAAACTTTTTCTCAAAATGTTGAAAAAATAGAGAATTAAAACACACAAAACAAACAAGAAAATTTAAATGTAAAAGAGTAGAGAAGAGAGGCAAACACAGTGTTTATAGAGGTTCGGTGCTTAAGACTTACGTCCTCTACCTAAGATCCCACTTAGGATTTTGTCAAAGCTCTTTACTACACACTTTTTAGTTCAATATGAACTCTTCCAACTCAACTGGACTTCCGGCTCAAGCTACACCTTACAATCGATCTGTTTTCTGGCACAAATCCTACCTCCCAAGTGATTCTCCTCTAATCACTCAACTCACAATAACAATGATAGAAATTGAAGTAGTAAAGCTCAGTACAGCTGAATACAATTAGAACATGTTAAGAGCAAATTGAGAGCAAAGTGATGATAATTTGGAGCTATGGTAGTATGCTTTGCTTTGGACTTATGTAATCAATCCTTTGAAGTTCCGTCATTTATTTGCAGGCTTCAAGATGTTTTTAGATGTTGTAGAACTCTTCTAGCCGTTGTAGAATGCTTCTAGCCGTTTTATTAAGATTTTTGTTCCGTTTGAAATCAATTGACAGTCAAATTATGTTCAGCTGCAACTGATAGTTGACTAGTCGGTGTGTAATAGTCGACTAGTACATTATAGTCAACTTGTCTTCAAGAATTAGTTGACTAATTGACAAATACAAAATTAGTTAACAAAACATTTAAATATAAATGCTAAAACAAATATGAAACATCACGATAGTTAACATAAATTTAAGAAGTTCATATAAAACATTTAGTCAAAGTTCATATCAAATATTCATATAAAACATATACTTAAAATGTTCTATAGTTTTTAAAATGAAATTGCTTAAACTAATAAGATTACAATACACATAATATGGAAATATAATTAAAAAGATACAATGGGATCCATCTTTCATGCATTTAGCATCTTCACAAATATCTCCCTATAAAGTGGAGATTTATTGCTTTTCCATATTGCACACTCTCAACACCTAGATCATGTAAGGAATCTAAACGTTTCATCATTATATTAGACTCTGGTTAACTAATAAAGCTTCAAATTCATTCTCTAGAGTGAATGATATTGCAACTATTTTTCCACAAATAAATCGTTCTTTTCTAGCTGTTCACTAATTTTAATCAAAACATTTTCTAAAATATTAGAGTATATCTTATTTGTCTTCTTCTTCTTAGAATATATCTTTTTCTCAAAAGAACTTACAAATTGATCTTTTTTTTCATTGAATGAATAAACTTCATCAATATAAATTATATGTTCCTCTTTTGTACTATCTGATAGCAATTTAGTTGATAGATGTACATGCAAATCAATCAATTACAATAATACCTCAAAAAATGTGACACAAATCTAAAAACTCTTTGCATCTTTTGTTCTTGAATTTGTAAGTCATTCTATGCACCTGCAATGATGAAAAGTGTATATGTGAAAAAATTATAATATGATATATCGATAAGCAAAGATATATTTTACTTTAAATATATTTTTCTAACATTCTTATAGCATTAACTTCATTAGTGAAGGAATTGTAATTATTCTTGTATCTTTGATTAAGTTCTTGAAATTCTTTAATTTAGCCCTTAATACATTATATTTGTTTTTTAATTGAAAATCAATAAACTCTTTGTTGGATTTCATTTTAGACTTGCCTTTATAATCTTCCAACTGAGGAAAAAAGTAGTTGGTGTTTCATTTTCCTTCTCACTTCTTTCGATCAGTAATGAGATTAAATGCACCTATAAGACATCATTTCATACCAATTCTTTTCATTTATTTTCACATAATTATTACAATTGTCCATTTAAAACTTTCACCACTAAAAGTAATTACATGTAAGTGACAATAAAAGAAAAGTGGAAAGAAGCTATTACATTAAACTTCACTATCTTTATTTCAGAATGTGGACGTATGTCAGCTTGGTATAATCTCAATGTAAGAGTAAATAAAAGCTTACAAGAAACGTATAAGCAATTAATCACTTATTGGTTTATCAACTTAACAATGTGAACAAGTTTTGGCTGAACAAAGGGGAACATTACATAAGTAGAACAACTCCCTAACTGTAATGCAGGCAAACGAACGTGTTATTTTTGTTTCTTTCTAGTAAATAGGCTATGCAAGATCGTAAGTTATACATAAATTTCAGAAAAGGGACTTTTTACTACTTGTTTCTTAGCTCCTCACATCAATTTTCTCAAAGAATTCGCTCAGGATGTTTCAAAAGTAATCATAAGACAATCATTGATGTATTTCAACCATAATTATGGGGAACAAAATCTTCTGCTCCCAAATACCCTGTTCCTTTTATTCTGGGAAAGTCTCATTCATTCAATTTTGATTTATTTATCATAATGGATGAATGAGATTATTTTTAAAATAGGGGGAACAGAAACAGAAAATCGGTTCCCTATTTATAGGACAATGTGATGCTGTAAATGTAACCAAAATTTTGCAAGCTTAAAAGATGAAGTGAGATTTGAAAGTAAAATTGAAGTCTAAATTAATAAATGCAATGGGATAAATAGGAATGCATTGCAAACGTTGGACATGGAGAGTTAAACAAAATGAAAGGTAAAGAAATAGTTCTTTAAAAGATTAAACATGTATCTCGTCATGTCTGCCATGAATGAATGACATATATGTTTGCCATTAAAGAATTACAATCATGATTTTGAAATTCGGATCGGACCGGCCGGTTTGACCGGTGACCAATTAACCATCTGGTTCGATTGATCCTTAAAAATCAGTTCTCAATTGAACCAGTGGGAACCGGTGAGAGCCGTTCAATTGACCGGTCGAACCGGTTCAACTACTGGTTCAATAAAATTTTATTTTTTTTATATTATTTGGTATATTTTTTATTTTTTAATATTACTAATATTATATATAATTAAATATAATTATTGCGTAATTATGACGTTACACTGATTCGACCGGTGGTCGAACCGGTGATCAGTAAAACCTCCGGTTCGATGTCCGGTTCGGATTTAAAACCTTGATCACAACAGTAACAACATCCAGTATAAGTCATGCCAAAATACAAAATTTAAGAAAATCTTATAACACACAGCTTTATACCTATATTATAAGATTATAATTTAAAAGTTAAAGTACCAAAATGTTTGCCAATTAATCAAAAGTTATAACTTCAGCAGCTAGATATCAAAGGTTGACTATCGTCTGCTAAAAATATATTTATATAACTTTATAAAGAAACCAAAGCAATGATCAAGCCTACTCAAGTTCATTGATTAGCTAAAACATTATGTAAATTGAGTACATAAAAAAAAAAAAAAAGCAGCCCCTAAGACTAGCTATTGACTTTATTTTTACATTTTTCATATCAAGCTTGTATCGTTTCGAAAAACACAGAAGACATTACATTATGAATTTCATATCATTGCATGACCAAAATTTGAAATGGCTTAAGCATAATATAAACGAATTTACAGTCTGTTTATCGTGCATATACATAGAAAAATTCATTTCACATTTATTATATTAATAATATAAAATCAACTCCCTTTCATAAATCATAATACTTCAACTTGAGGTAAAGTTGAATCTCCGCTGCCTTCACCAAAAGAGAGAGTAGCTTCATCAGTGTTTAACTTGACTCATTCAGAAGGAGGTGAGATCCAACTGATGCGTCGATCTGGGCAAGCCTGTAAGTCTTCCGCGTCCTTTGCCTCTGTCGGTGGACTGTTACGGGATAATGCGGGAAACTGAGTTGGCGGTTTCACGCACAACATAGGATGGTGCTCAACCCTGACTGCAGAGCTATGGGGAGTCTATTCAGGCCTTATTCTTACTTGGGATCAGGGATATCGACAGATAAAGCTTGAAGTCGATTTGATAGTGATGCTCGAGCTCCTTTTCTCAATAGACAGCCGTTTTCGGGCACTCAACTCCATAATCATGAGAATTCACAAACTGTTTAATCGTAATTGAATTGTTACTCATCGGCATATTTATCGAGAAGGCAATAGATGCGCTGGCTGACTCGCGACTTTTATAACGCATTTTGATATCGACGTTCATTATTTATCTACTCCACCTATAGAATGCCACCTTATCTTTTTAGAAGATATATTTGGGATGTTAATTGTCTTCTTTGTTGTCCCTTTAACCCAAAAAAAAAAAAAAAGAAAAGGTAGAGAAGAGAAAGTAGCTGTCGCTATTAAAGCAAAGCACACACATATATATACTTAAACAGTGGTGTACACATGATACATGCTTCTTTTCTTTTCTAAATTCTAATGAGTATGAACTATGAAGCCAAAGGACAAAGGAAGTACTTTTGCTTCCAAAAATATCTATCCACTTGCTCGTTGCTACCTTTAATAATAATGATAACAATAATTACCAAAAGCTCCCCACCTAAACCCCTACAGCAAAACCCGCCTCCACATGCCAGAACCCTAATTTTAATTTTACTACAATATCACCATGGGTCGTAAGAACAATAAGAGCAACATCAACAATAACTACCACAGCCAAGATTCCATGGCCTTTACCGGTACTAGGACTCACTTCGATGACAAAGACGAGGAGCTGATCACCCAGAGCTCGAATCCCGAAGACTCCGGCAAAGCCATTGCTATCCAAGACGAATCCATGGGTGAGCCCGACGTGTCGTTCGTCGAAGGCGATGATGAAAAGACCAGCGCTGATTATTACTTCGATTCCTACTCTCACTTCGGTAAAGATTTAAAAAAATACAAGTCTCTTGCTTTTCCCTCTTTTTCTGTTTGTTATTCACTTTTTGGTCTGTGAGATGAAATATGGAATACTGGAAACCTGTATCCTTAAGACTTTGGATCTATTTTTTTGAGAAATTCTTTCTTCTTTCTATTTTTGTTTCCGGGGAGTGAAGTTGACCTTTTGAATGCCAGGGATTAAGTCTCAGATGTTGCTATTCTGGTTTCTGTTTTCTAATGTGTGTCCACTTCAAACTTACAAGTTAAGGGATGATTAGTCTTGTTCTGTTATCAACTATGCTCCGAAAATATAGTTCATCTAGTAGGTCGATTGAAAGTTTACTGCCTCCTGATTAGTGATTATATCAATCTAAACAGTGGATTGTATTATTTTGTCTGATGTGTTTAATTCTTCGTGGTATATGGTTGTATATTGCAAACTTAGTAAGAGTTACATTCTTGCTGCTAAAAGATTTTGAGGTTTCCCATTTGGTTATTATTTTGATCTATTATTCCATTGTTGATGTCAAAAAATTTGAGTTAAATCTGGATTACTTTTGGTGAATATTACTTGTAGAACTGACTTTTTTTTCTGACTTTTTGTCTTGTAGGAATTCATGAAGTAAGCATGTTGCTCCTGGTTTGGTTTTATCAACTCGTTGCTTGTTTGATGATGACTGATGGATTTCATTAACCCTTTTGCATTGCAGGAAATGCTAAAAGATGTAGTGAGAACTAAGACTTATCAAAATGTTATCTATCAAAATAGGTTTTTGTTTAAGGATAAAATTGTACTGGACGTTGGTGCTGGCACTGGAATTTTGTCCTTGTTTTGCGCAAAAGCTGGTGCAGCACATGTTTATGCGGTATGTGTTTTGCCTCTACCATTTTTCTAAACAGTCATTCTTATTGTTTATCCAAGCTGATGCATTACTGTTTATCAAGGTTGAGTGTGCGCATGTAGCTAACATGGCAAAAGAGATTGTTGAATCAAATGGATATTCCAATGGTAATACTAAACTAGTTTGTATAGTTTAGTGATTTTCCTGCCTTTTTTTTCCTTTTTTTGCTTCAACTTATTCTGTTCGACCACTTGCCGAACTTTTGAATGTTGCAGTAATAACTGTTCTAAAGGGAAAGATTGAGGAGATTGAGTTACCAGTACCTAAAGTTGATATAATCATATCAGAGTGGATGGGATATTTTCTGTTATTTGAGAATATGTTGAAGTCAGTGCTCTATGCCCGCGACAAGTGGCTAGTGAGTTGCACTTTTACTTCACTTGTATAATTATTCCTTGCTGTTTCCTAATGTAGTTGCAGCTAGCCTGTTTGAATTGGGATGATAGATATGCAGGTTTTTGAGCCATCAAATTTTGCTTCTGGTTTCTGTTATTTGTAGACATGAAGATTTTGGTTACTTGATTTTTTAATGTTTATCTGATACTGTGCGCTAGGTATTGGTGTCACCCCTTGAAGTAGTTTTAGCAAGAAGCAATCATAATTGCTTGATTAGACATTATAGACTTTGGGATTACCCTTGATGACATGCTTCAGGATTATTGATGTGCTTGATTAGGAGGACCTTGATATTGACAAAATCCAACTAGCAGCTCCATGCTTGGGTCCAACTCATGTGCTTAGGGTTTAACTCAAGTCTTCATGTTATTCCTAGTTATTCTACCATCCAACACTGTCCTGGAAAATCAACCCATGACATGTAATGCACACACACACAAAAGTACTGATAACAGCCACATCACAGTGAACATGTCACTATCAAGGATCCTTGTTTGTATCTGTTTATATTCGTAATGGATGTCAAATTTAGATCTTCAGTGCTAGTGGCGCTAACCAACAATTTAACCCCATGTGAAATCAATGGGCTTACTTTTCATTCCTAATACTGTACTTGTTTCAGGTTAGAGATGGAATTATACTGCCAGATAAAGCTTCTCTTCATCTGACAGCCATTGAGGATGCAGAGTACAGAGAGGATAAGATTGAATGTTAGTCTGTTCCCATTCGTGGTTAGAAGTAAAATGGTTGCTCTATTCCAATCGTGTCCAAGATATTTAAAGTTTTCTTTCAACTTATCTGTATTTATGTAGGACTTGGAAGCCAATTAATTCATGTTATTGAATACTGTTGTGTGTCTGTTGATTCTGTTTAATTTCTATACTTATGTTCGGGTGTTTTTCCATTTGCCCAATATGCTACTATAGTTTGGAATAATGTTTATGGTTTCAAAATGGACTGCATCAAGAAGCAAGCAATAATGGAGCCTCTTGTTGACACAGTTGATCAGAATCAAATTGTTACGACCTGCCAGCTACTTAAGGTAGGCTGGGCTTATGACATGATTATATTCATCTTTACATCTGTTGCCTGTATATCTTACTTCGCTATACTTTATTTGGTCACTCTTTACATTTTGACTGATACCTTGGATATCTTTGATCCCGTTCAGACGATGGACATCTCAAAAATGGTTTCTGGGGATGTGTCCTTCACTGTTCCTTTTAAGCTTGTGGCAGAACGTGACGATTTCATCCATGCTTTGGTAGCTTACTTTGATGTATCGTTTACAAAGTGCCATAAGTTTATGGGCTTCTCCACAGGTCAATCATCTATTCCTAGCCACATATAATTTTTGTATTAGATGTCTATTTTTGGCTTCACGTTCTGAAATTAGATGGTTGAATGAACTTTGGGATATGAATTGGCTTTTAAAATGTTTTTGTTCATGCTTATTCCCATTCCAGAATAAATAGCTGAAGTAAATATTTTTCTATTTTTGACATGATATGAATATTATTAATGTGTCTGCATGTTCTACATGATAAAGTTGGGGAATTATTGAGACTGGAACATGACCAATCTGGTACTGAGGCAATAGTTTGACTAGTCTGACATGGATTTTTTTGTAAAATTCGACTACTCTCAAGCAAGCAAGTGGAAATCAAGCTTGTATGAATCACTTGAAAATGATTTATTAGAATGATTCTACTTGGATTGACTATGCCAATAAGAACATTGTTTTGATCCTATCACCCCAGCAACAGGGGATTCAAGTTGCCAGTAATAACATAGTGAATTGGAATGTTATTCTGATGAAGTTCATGCATAATGCAGGGCCAAGATCACGGGCTACACACTGGAAGCAAACGGTTTTGTACCTGGAAGATGTGCTGACCATATGTGAAGGAGAGGCAGTGATTGGCAACTTAACTGTGGCACCAAACAAGAAGAACCCTCGTGATGTAGATATAATGCTCAAATATTCGTTGACTGGTCGTCGATGTGTAGTCTCGAGAACTCAACATTACAAGATGAGATGACATGAAACCCACGTTCCTCCTAATTGCAAGTTTTAGTGGTGGAGATGGATGCAAAACCATCTTCCTATGGCCACTTCATGTTATAGCGAAGGATTTGCTTCCTTATTCTGATAAAAACAAGTTGTCTGTAAGTTAAATTTATTATTGACAGTCAATTGAGAAAAATGAGTGGAAGTTTTATGTTGAAAATTCTGATATTCGATTTCTAAGGTGGTTCTTTTGGTAAATATATAGCTCATGATTTCCAAGTAAACATGTAACGATGAGATTTCTTGTCTGGTTAGATCATTTGAGCTTAATAAAGTTACCAGAGCATGTAGACTAGTAAAATATTTAAGACTCACTAATGCGTCCATTGCATTTAACCATATTGTAACGTACCGTTTGAAAAAGACATTTAAGTAAATCTTATAATGTCTATTGGTTTGGATTGGTGTAGTGGTGAAGTTGTGGAGAACAAATTTCTCATTAAAGTGCTCCGTTGAAGGTTAGTCAATTGGTGTTAAAGAAATGAACCCGACGTCATCTTAAGCTTTGTGGGAGTTCTCATAAAAATGCAGTGCTGTTCTGTAATAATGGCATTTGTAAAGAAAAGCATTCGTATAGTGTGGAAAGAGTCCATGAGATCTTTCCGAATTCCGACGTCGATCTGCAAAGACAATAGTGGGTATTTTCCCCTTGCAGTCCTACCTAGGGCAAAGATAAGTTGACATAGAGAATATCCGACACTGGATAATTTATTGTCCATGATCATGGATCACAAAGACGTCTCTTCTAATGAAATTTGGAAGGCAATCTAGAAGTAGAAAGGCCCTCAACGTATTCGCTCATTTCTTTAGCTCTTCGCACAAGATTGGTTACTCACTAACCAACAACGAGTTCGTAAGAAATTCACTACGGACGGAGCATGTTATCACTATTAACTCAAAGAATCCTTGTTGCATGCAGTGCAAAACTGCGTCAAAGCCTGCCACGTGTGGAACACATTCCTTTCACAAATCGTTTCTTATGACTTTTTCACTATGACGACGTAGGAGTGGCTCATTAGCAAACTCTAACACCACCGACGAGTACTTGGGCATGATTGGTCAATTCTTTTTGGTACTACTTGTTAATTCCTATGAACATGGAGAAATATGACCCTTTTTTATGAACACTTTAATTTGCCGTCCTTACCAATTTATCTCATTTTGTCTTATGCAGATCAGATCCACAAAGCAGCCGTTTGGTAAAGCAGAGCTGATACCGGCCATCGCCCTCGGCAAGAGCAACTTATCAGTTGGTGCAAACCTTCTATTAGGTGGGTCAAATTAAATACGGATGGAGCATGCAAACGTTCCTCGTCCTCAGCCACAACAGGTAGCTTTATACGAGATAGTGCAGGCAATTGACTCGGAAGTTTCATTCAGAATTTTGGCTGATGTTCATCGGTGTCTGCAGAACTCTGGGAGGTGTTTACCGGGCTCACGCTCATGTGGAATCTGGGTTATCGCTAGATCGAACTCGAAATGGATTCTATAGCGGTGATCAATATCCTGTCTTTCTCGGCTAGCCGATCAATGGCTCACAATCCCATAGTCATGGATATTAACGAACTGTTTACTCGGAACTAGACTGTTGTACATCGACATATCTATCGAAAGAGCAACAGATATGTTGACTGACTCGTTAATTATGCAGCACACTTTAATTTAAAAATCACTTATTTTGATACTACACTTATTGGGTGTCACTTAATCCTTTTAGAAAATATGTCAGGGTCTGTTTTTTTAGACTAGTCGTGTAATATATTTCGTTATCTTTCCTTTTATATTAAAAAAAAAGTGCAAAAGTTTCCCACATAATAAAATTATAAAGCTTCTCCTTGTATGCTTTAGGCCTTCCTTGGCATGCTTTTTCTAAGTCTCGCTGGTTCCTAAGATTACCAGTGTGACCTTTTCCTTCTGTTTTCTCTAGATATAAAATTACCAAAAGTGAGGAGATCTTCATCAGCATCATCATTATCACTAATTTTGTTCCTCATCAAATCTTCCCCTCCTTGTATACATTTTCATGTTAGGTGCCCCTGGCATGCCCTAAAACCAAAGTGAAGCGTATCTTACATGGACCACGGCACGCAAGTAAATGCAAGAAATTGTTTTTTTGGTGAGAAGGAAAGAAAACAACGAGGCCTAAGGCCGTAAGAAAGCAATAGAAGCAGCATCATTAAGAAGAAACTGACGAAGACCAGGCCCTGGAGACTCCCAAATAGACAGAAGCTGAGAATTTGAGGAACCCTGCTTAGGTAGCAAAGCCGCACACTGATTACCTTCTCTATAAGTATGCACAATAGAACACTCCCAATCACGCTGAAAAGAAATGAATCCTTCATGCATCGCAATATCTTCTCCGTTTCAGCCTTTTTGGACGGTCTGGGGACGAGTGGCTCTCCAGGAATCCTATCCTGAGATGGAATAATTCGGGTTAGGGGCAAACTAGTCTTAATTTCTCACGGCATGTTTGGTTTAATGGAATAGATATTCTATTCTTGGTGTATTCTTAAAACTTAATTATTTCTTTGTTTAGTTAGACTAAAATATATACAATACCTAATCTTTAAATTAGATATTCGTTAATTTTCAACAATAGCTAGTGACTATCTCCGCCTATCTTTATCTATTCCAAGAATAAAATTATTTGTTCATAACTTTCTTATCCTTTGCTCTATCTCACATTTCTTCTTCATTTTCAAAATTAATAATAATAAAAATAGTAGTAATAATAATAATAATAATAATAATAATAAGAAGAAGAAGGAGGAGGAGGATAAAATTAATAATAATAAGGAATTCAATAATGCAAATAAATATAATAATAGCAATAAAAATAAAAATAATTAATTAATAATAAAATTAATAATAATAATAATAATAAAATTAATAAGAATAATAAAATTAATAATAATAATAACAAGAAGAAGAAAAAGAAAATTAATAATAAAAAAATTTAATGATAATAATAATAATAATAAATTAACAACAACAATAATAATAATTATAATAATAAAGATTTTTTATTTTTTGTTATCATTTTAAATTTATATTTTCAAATTAAACGTTGGTATATAAATTTTTTAACAATAAACTAAATAAAATAATACCTATTTTATTATATTATTCATCTTTTTATTTTTAAAAATAAATACCCTATTCCTTATCTGTGCCAGCCGTAAAACACCAACCAGTCTGTTATTCTCGAATGACACACTGAAACAGCGATGAATGGGTAAGCATTATAAGCACCTGTTACGTAATAAGCAGTTCAACTTGAAATTTGTTTCAATATCAATTTTTATATATAGCTAGTTGGACTCATATCATTTAAAATTAATGCGTTGCTACTTCCATCAATGTTTTTTTCTACTCTCACCAAAGTGGACGATTAAGAAACATAATATCACACTTCACCTGCACAATTATAATATAACTTAAATATAAAGGGGTTGTTTATTTCTGTTTTTTTTTTCCTGCTTTTGGTTGTCGTTTTTGTAAAAAAAAAACAAGTAAAAAAAATGTGTTTGGCTTACTCTGTTTCGATTTTTTGTTTCCAAAAATTAAAAAATCACAACAGTTTTACAGAAATCATAAAACATCGTTTCTCTTAATTTTGACAACAGGTTTTCTTCGACAAAAAATCAACATATCCCTGCTTTCTATCTCTAATAATAATAATAATAATAATAATAAAAGTACATAATAATAATAATAATAATAAAATAATTAATTTGGTATAATAAAATTAATGGTATTAATAATATTAAAAATAGTAAGTAGAAAATTTATAAAAATAATAATTATTAATAATAATAACTTA
>JAOSBM010000205.1:10449204-10459890 GCA_027568955.1 Erythroxylum tenue
AATTGGCCCGATATGCAGCTGAGCTGATGATGAGTGAGGCAGTTAGGTGTCGTAGATTCGAATCGGGTTTGCACCTAGCCATAAGAGAAAAAGTGGTGGTGTAGAATTTTTGTGACTTCCAGCAGTTGGTTGAAGCGGCTTTAAGGGTGGAGAACATTGAGAATATCAAGAGTGTCGTGCACAAAAAGAAAAAGGGGAGAGAATAGTTTAAGAGGGGAGGTGGTACTTCTATGCCTGAGAGAAGTGCCAGGACTTTCCCTGTACAATTTGAGAAGAGGAGCAGTGGAGCAAGCAGGCGTAAACCGATGAGAGCTCCTACTGTTACTCACCAAGCCTCAAAGGTGGGAGGCAGTAGAAGGGGGGAAGGGGACAAGTCATCCGTCCCTAAGTGTAACCATTGTGGCAAGTTCCATGGAGGGGAATGCTATAAGCTGACTGGAGCCTATTTCAAATATAGAGAGAAGGGGCACATGGCTAGAGAGTGTCCACAATATGCAAGAAGAGAGGGAATCCGAATGCAAGCTTCAAAGAGGATTGAGGATGTGGGGCGCCAGACTGCAACTAAAGTGGGCAGTTCAGATGCGGTAAGGAGGGTAAATCCTCTAGGAAGACTAAGGGGAGAAGCACCAGCTTGTGTGTTTGCAATGACATGGTAGGATGCAGAGGCAGCTCCAGAAGTCGTAACTGATATGGTTAAACTATTTGACAATGATATTGTTGTTTTGATTGATCCGGGTTCTACTCATTCGTTTTTTCCATTGAGTAGAACTGTGAATGGTAGAGAATTGAGCCTATTGGATACTCCTTTGATGGTGAGTACTCCAATTGGACAATGTATTTTTATTAGTCAAATATTTAGAGACTGTGAGATTTTTATTAGAGAGAATGTGATTTCAAAGCATGTGATTTCAAAGCACGGGGTACATGTAGATCCGAGGAAGATAGAAGCAATGGTCAAATGGGAAGCACCTAAGAATATAGCAGAAGTGAGGAGTTTCTTGGGTTTAGTTGGATATTACCGAAGGTTCGTGGAGGGCTTTTCTATAATAGCATCTCCACTTACCAAATTGACCAGAAAGAATCAGAAGTTTGTGTGGACAAATGAATGTCAGAAAAGCTTTAAAGAGCTTAAGCATCGATTGACGAGTGCACCGATTTTGACTTTACCTTTGGGAAATGATGGATACATCATATATAGTGACGCCTCAAGGAAGGGATTAGGTTGTGTGCTGATGCAAGGAGATAAGGTGATTGCTTATGCTTCTAGGCAATTGAAACCTTATGAGATGAATTACCCGACGCATGACTTGGAGTTAACTGCCGTAATTTTTGCATTAAAAATTTGGAGACACTATCTATATGGGGTCACTACTAGGATATTTACAGACCATAAGAGTCTTAAGTATCTGATGAGCCAAAAAGAGTTGAACTTGAGACAGAGAAGATGGCTAGAACTTTTAAAGGATTATGATTTAATGATTGATTATCACCCGGGGAAAGCAAATGTAGTAGCGGATGCGCTGAGCAGGAAATCGACTATGACACATGTGGAGACAGTGTATATTCCTTTGTTGAAGGAATTAGCCAAACTCAGAGTGACATTGAGAAAAGCTGAATCTGGTTGTGTATTGGTTAACTTTAAAGTAAGGACAGTATTGAATAAAAAGATTAAGGAATTGCAAGAACAGGATTAGTACTTGAGCAGGCTAAAAAAAGAGATAAAAAATGGTAAACTTTCTGAAATAAAGGTACGGGAAGATGGATTGATGGTAGTAGGAAACAGACTATGTATTCCTGATATGCAAAGGTTGAAAGATGAAATCCTTGATGAGGCACATAATGTGCCTTATACGATGCACCCAGGAAGTACGAGAATGTATAGAGATTTGAATGAGCATTTCTGGTGAAAAGGAATGAAGAGAGAAGTCACAGAATATGCTAAAAGATGCTTAGTGTGCCAGCAAGTCAAGGCTGAGCACCAAGCACCTTCAAGTAAGCTTAAACCTCTGTCAATTCCAGAATGGAATGGGAGAAGATTACAATGGATTTCTTGATGGGATTGCCAAGAACCAATAGGAAGCATGATGCAATATGGGTGATTGTGGATAGGTTAACCAAGTTTGCTCATTTCTTGCTAATTAAACAAACGGATTCGTTGAATGTGTTAGCCAAGAAATACATAGATGAGATAATCAGACTTCATGGGATTCCAAGTTCAATAGTCTCGGATAGAGATCCCAGGTTTACCTCCAGGTTCTGGGAAAGCTTACAAGAAGCTTTGGGAACTAAGTTACATTTTAGCACGGCTTTCCATCCACAGACTAATGGACAATCAGAGAGAACGATACAGACTTTGGAAGCAATGCTGAGAGCTTGTGTTATGGATTTTAAAGACTCATGGGATGATCATTTGCCTTTAATCAAATTTTCTTATAATAATTCCTATCACTCGGGAATTTAGATGGGACCATATGAAGCTCTTTATGGTAGGAGGTACAGAACTCCTATTTGTTGGAATGAGGAAGGTAAAAGAAAGCTTTTAGGGCCAGAATTGGTGCAAGTTACAGTCGATAAGATCAAATTGGTAAAACAGAGACTTAAAGCTGCTCAAGACAGAATGAAGAGCTACACAGATGCTCATAGAAAAGAAATGGAATTTGAATTTAGAGACAAAGTGTTTCTTAGAGCTTCTCTATAGAAGGGAGTTTTGAGATTTGGTAAGAAGGGCAAGCTTAGTCCAAGATACATAGGCCCCTATGAGATCATAAAGAAGATTGGGCATTTAGCCTACAAGTTAGCTTTGCCAGCGGAATTGTCTAAGATTCACAATGTCTTTCATGTATCGATGTTAAGGAAGTATCGGTCAAACCCTTCACACATAGTTCAACCTTCAGAGGTCGAGAATTTAACATATGTGGAGCAACCAGTGGAGATTTTGGATTCGAAGGAAAACGTTTTGAGAAACAAGGTTGTGAAACTAGTTAAAGTCTTATGGAGGAACCATTCGACAGAGGAGGCAACATGGGAACCCTTAGAAGCAATGAAGGAGAAGTATCCACACCTCTTCAATGACTCAGGTAAGAATTTCGAGGATGAAATTTTTTTAGGGGAGGAGAGTTGTTGGATCTTGAATTCTAAATTTCTTGTAAATTGCTCAAATAGTTATTTATGTTTGTTTGTGGGTTTAATTTCTTTTTTTAGAATTTGGTTATTAATTAGAACTTTGAGGGAAGGATTAAAAATTGAAATTTGAAGGAAGTGTTAGAGATTAAGTTAGCTTGAGTAGTTAGTAGAGCCATAAAAGACAAAAGAAACGTAAAATGGGAAAGTCCAAGTAAGTGGGGGGCATAATTGGAAGAATAGGCGAATTGGCGTCTTAAAATTAGGAGGAGGAAGGGAGAATCGTGAAAGTCATTGAGGGGGGAGAGAAAACATAAAATATAGAGAAGAAGAAGGGAAAAGAAGAAAAAGAAGGGAAATCATCTTGCCAAGGTAAGTCTATCTTCTTCTTCTTGCCTTGTCAGAGAAAGAAAGTATTTAGTGTAGAGAATGGGTGTTGGATTGGAAGAAGATGATTTAAAGAACCCATTTCATTTTTAGGGTTTCTAGGTTAGGTTTTGGGTTTTCTAACCTAAGTGGATCATGGGTAGGTTAGATTTGAGTTTCACTCACATTTATTGTGATTATATGATTTTCTGAAGTTTATAAGTTGTATTGGAATGTTGTTTTGATTGGAACCTTGGTTGTGTTAGGAAACCAAGGGGACACTACCCAAGAGCAAAGGGAAAGGCAAGCTTGACTTGGATTTCCGCAAGCTTAATAGGTGGGTAATATATTTATGGTTATTGTGTAATTGGGCAATATTCTTGCCTATGTGTGTGTTTGTGATTATGACTTTTGTGTTAAACGAAAAGAAGACAAAGCATAAAGTATGACCATATGAGAAAATGATTATATGTTTTTGTTTAGGCGGGAGTGGAATCATTCTGTTCGTCACGTGCACGTTGACAAGAGCCTTCTCCCGGCTACCCGCTTGTGACATATAAGCTTCAAAATTGGACTCATTTTGTTCATGGGATAAACTTTGATTTCCTCATTTTGTTTCATGGAACTCTCGAGCCATTTGTCGTGCATTGCATAATTGAATTGTTAAGTATGAAGCATATAGAGTGTTATGTGTTATGAGTTATTGTGAATTGAGATAAATGTGATGCATGTGCTAGATATATATATATATACGTACATATGCTTGAATTTATGCTAATTATCGATGTTTATATATATATTAGCCGCTGAGCTGTGTAGCTCACCCCCATTATTCCCTCATCAGGTGCTGATCAAGAAGATAAGTAACCCTTGTAAGGCATTTAGATACTCCAAACTAGCTAGGCGTCTATTGGATTAAGTTAGTAACATTGGGCTAGCTTTATAAGCACATCAAACATTGAGCATCTATCTGTATTTGCATTATTTGTGTTAAGCTACTGATGAGCGTGTTGATTGTTATTTTAGCTAAGCTCAAATTGTGTTTGGATTTCTTAAGGAAATATGATTACTTTTGCTTATGATATTTTTTTAAAGTTTTATATTGCATTTCATACTTCAGTTCTTTTATAAGGGTAAAATTAGTGTTCTAACTTTGAGGAAAAATCTGGAATGATCGAGGTAGAACTAGTAAAAATTGTCTATTTGGAAGTTGTAGAGGATCTTTCTAGCTTTCCAACGATATAAAGTTTGTAATTTTTGGATATCGTTGTGGAAAGTTATGATAATTTGAAGTTTGTGTTGCTGCATAGGGTGAACTTTCGGGACAGCTGCATGGATTGGAAATTTTAACCCTTTTAAATGCAAAAACTGTTTTTAATGTCCTCATGGAAGTTGTAGTCTAGATGTCTTCTTTAAAACGGTCTAAGAATGACCTCAATCTGATATTTGTAGAGAAAGTTATGCCCTTTTTTACTACTTCGTCTTAGTATGACAATATCTTCGTCTTAGTATGATGTCATCTTCATCTTAGTTTAGCCAACTTCGTCTTCATATGACGTCATCTTCGTTATAGTATGACGTCATCTTCATCTTAGTTTGGCCTGGCCAACTTCGTCTTAGTATGACGTCATCTTCGTCATAGTTTGGCCAACTTCGTCTTAGTATGATGTCAGCTTCGTTTTAGTTTAGCCTGGCCAACTTCGTCTTAGTATGACGTCAGCTTCATCTTAGTATGGCCAACTTCGTCTTAGTATGACGTCATATTCGTCTTAGTATGACGTCAGCTTCATCTTAGTTTGGCCAACTTAGTCTTAGTATGACGTCATCTTTGTCTTAATATGACGTTAGCTTGGTCTTAGTTTGGCCTGGTCAACTTCGCCTTAGTATGACGCCATCTTCGTATTAGTATGACGTCAGCTTCGTCTTAGTTTGGCCAATTTCGACTTAGTATGACATCAGCTTCGACTTAGTATGACGTGATCTTCGTCTTAGTTTGACTTTTTCTTCGTCTAGTTTGACCTTTTTGCTTCCTTCTTCTGTTCTATTTTTGACCCTCTTAGAGGTCGAATCTCGCTCCGAGTTCTTCACGAAAGTTGTAGATCTCGAAGTCCTCATTCAAACCATTTAAAAACGAAATCAATCTGACATCTGTAGAAAAAGTTGTGGCATTTGCGCCAAGGCATATACAATACGAGTAAGGACATAAACATGTTGGATTCTTTTGACCATAACTTTTTCGTTCGACCTTCAAATTTAATGATTCTTGAAGCATTGAATTCTTAACACAGTTTTTTACCTTTCCATAGAAATTGGTAGGTTTTAGTGTTGAATTCAAAAGGAGTGATGGAAAGGAAATGAGGGTTTATAGAAATAACCCTATAGGGAAACCTGGCCCGCTCACGCTTTATAACTTCGGATTGTTGGGCTCCGGAACGGGATCCAACATAAACATAATGTGCCCTAGTTTTACCGTTTCAACAATATCTTGTCTTGATGAAACTGCAACTAGGAACATTTAAGAATAACGTATAAGTGTAAACTAAATCTCATAATTATGATATCATTATAATTTCAATTACACAGTAATTATTCCAAGAATTTTATCTTTAGTATTAAAACATAAAATATTAATTAAATTAATACATAAAGATAAATAAAGCCTTTTTATTAATTTAAAATAATGTCATACATTAATTTACATTCAATTGATTAATTGCAAGGGCATAAAATAAGAATATCACAAGTTAAATTCTTAAATAATCAAGAATGTTTGTAGTGCCAGATTATGCTACATTATTCTCGTAAATTTTAGTGCAAAACCACTAAGACTTGATTAGACAGCTTCGACTCTACAGTAAAAACCCACTGAAGTTGGATTAGTGATTGTGATAAGATTTCCGGGGCACCTGTGCTACTGTATATAAGTTGCACCTCCGACTTCCCACTGCATGTGCATAATCACCGAAGAGGCAAAGCCAGTGTTACTCCTCAAACATGCAGCACTTTTCTTGTTTTAGAAAGAAAATGGCTCATGCTCGTGAAGTCCCAAGTGATGTCGCCGGCTGGTTCCGCAGAACCTGTCAAAGTTTAACATTCCAGTCACCATTCAATTTCATGGTCCTCCAAGTAAAACCATTATGGATTCAGCTCACTTATTTCGTTGCTCTCTCTTTAGTTGGGTACTTCGCTTTGAAGGTTTTAAAGCCGAAAGAGGGCTCGTTGAGGCCTAAAGGCTTAGATACCTTATTCACTTCTGTGTCAGCTGCAACAGTTTCTAGCATGTCAACTGTTGAAATGGAGGTTTTCTCAAACAGTCAGCTCATTATTCTCACAATTTTGATGTTCTTCGGTGGTGAGGTCTTCACTTCCATGCTTGGACTCCTTTTCCGAAGTTCCAAATTCTCTGAACGCCAATCTTGTTTTGAAACCAGAACCACTCTGCCCATTAAGAATCCTTCCAAAACTAGCCATCATGAGCGTAACCTAGAGTTGGTCTCGGCTAATTGTTTAGGTTTAGATAACAAAAATAGAGACTCCATGGACAATCAGGTCGAATCAGATAGTGATACTCTGAAGCTTAGCTCTATCAAGTGCTTGGGTTATGTGGTTTTGGCTTACCTTTTGGTAGCTCAGTTGGTCGGTTCCACGTTAGTTGTGTCGTATCTAAGCGTTAATCCAAGTGCCAAAGGAGTGATAACTCTCAGAGGCATCAATAAACTGATATTTTCCGTCTTCACTACAGTATCTACATTTACAAACTGTGGTTTTGTGCCTACAAATGAAAACATGATTATTTTTAGGAAGAATTCAGGTCTCCTACTACTTCTCATCCCCCAAGTTCTCTTAGGAAATACATTATATGCACCATCCTTGAGATTTCTATTATGGGTTCTGGAGAAACTGACGAAGCAAGTCGAATTCAAACACATTCTGATGAACACGAGAGAGATCGGGTATGACCATCTGTTGTCTGGTCTTCGTTCTTCGTTCCTGGTTGCTACAGTCTTGGGGTTCATATTCTTACAGCTTGCCGTCTTCTGCTCCATGGAGTGGAACTCAGAAGCAATGAAAGGTTTGAGCGGGTATGAAAAGTTCGTGAGCTCACTATTTCAGGTGGTAAATTCTAGGCATGCCGGCGAGTCTGTATTCGACATCTCCACCGTATCTCCAGCGATATTGGTTCTTTTCGTGGTTATGATGTAAGCCAATCGAACTCATTCTATACCTTTAATAATATATTGTTTTACTGCATGCTCTTTTTACGTTGTTCTAACAACTTGAAGACATACACATCACCATGCCCATATATAAATTGTAGGCGCATGTACGCTTTGCCTAAATTAGCACTAACAATTTTGAGGGCCCTAATTGTGGATCGACAGGTGGTGGGCCTTGGGAGCCGTTCACGAGCCGTACAAATTAAATATTTTTTAAAAGTTGCAATTCACTTAAGAATTGTAATTATGTGCCACCTATTGACTATGGTTAATGAAGCTATTGGGGACGTAAGGTTTGGTCACCATGTTATGTATAGAAAAGAGATGCTACAAGCTATAACAAAGAATTTTCTTTACAATATGAGTACTTCTTTAGTACTGGTTTCTTTGAGAAGTATCTGTAAGTGTTCTTCTTTGAAACATCGACATCAATGATTCATCTGCATTCAAGGCTATTCTCTTTATACAACCCTCCACTAATAATACAGATTTGCACCATATATTTGATTCTTTGTTCTCTTTTGTTTGGTATTAAAATCTCTGTTATGTTCTGTTCCATATTCTTCTCTTCTTTATTCTTTCTTGCATTAAAAATTCATAATATGCCTAAATTATTATATGTGAAAATCATTTTTTAATAGGTAAAATTTTGGACGGACTTAATTCATACGAGTAGATGAATCAATTGATTTTTTTTTTAGACTAATATGCAATCAGATATAATGTTTTTCTCTTCTTTTGATCGCTTATGGCTCATCATATATTGAAGTCTAATTAACTCTTCATATTTAATTTCTAAGTGTAGTCTCTGACCATAAACGTTGCATATGTATATAAATATACAAATACAGGTATCTCCCCCCATACACCTCATATTTTCCAAAGAAAGATGAGGAAAAGTGGAGCTTGGAAGCAGGAAAACGGAGAAAAAGAGAGAGTCAAATAAAGAATTTTGTAGTGGAGCGGTTATTATTCTCACAGTTATCATATTTAGTCGTCTTTGTTATTCTCATCTCTATCACTGAAAGAGAAAAGATGAAGAATGACCCCCTCAATTTCAACGTACTCAACGTAACTCTGGAAGTTGTAAGGTGAGGATATATCCTTTCAAGTATATATATATATATATTCGTTTCCAACTTGGCTCCAATCAATCACTTGATAATAAACTATACATTATTTAGAAGGAATAAAGGTTAGTAATTATTTTTTAATAGTTATCAGCCGTTATCATTACTATTATAAATGTAATAGTAAAAAAATAAAATTTTTGTAAATAATTTTTATTTAATAATAATAATAATAATAGCAACAATATAATAACCACTAATAATTACTAAATAATAATTATATAGTAAATATCGCATAAAAGTGGACGAAACCTTTTTAATTTTTTTTTAGAATCAGTGCCTTGAGTTGTTTTCTAGCATCTGTTTCACTATTTATGAGAAATTGTCTAAGTCCAGACATTTAATACTATAATTTAAATAAGATAAGAGAACTCGTTTTCAATAATATAGGTATCTATTCGAATTAGATGACATTATTTTATTTAAAAAATTACGTGACACGTATATGGTGCATATGATAATTGCTTTATAAGCTACTATTTATTTCGTTTAAATTTTTCAGTTAAATCAGTTAGTTGAATATACATACAACTATATGTGATAATTAGTGATCTTGCAGTGCATACGGAAATGTCGGGCTGACGACAGGTTATTCCTGTAAACGACAACTGGTGGTCGACAGCTCCTGCAAGGATGCATGGTATGGTTTTGTGGGAAGGTGGAGTAATAAGGGAAAGTTTATTCTCATCATCGTCATGTTCTTTGGAAGGCTTAAGAAATTCAGCCTCAGAACTGGTAAAGCCTGGAAGCTTTCTTAGTTAATTAGCAATTAGTAAGGATAACGCCATGATAGTAGAGACTTGGCACCAATTAGGTGATTAAGTATTGTCATGTTAGGTAAGTAGCTTTACCAATAAAAGTTATTTGCTTAGCTTGAGGTTTACAGATTCAAGTCGAGACTCTTTTGAAGCCGAGCATACCAAGGGCAGCAAGTAGTATAGTTATCCCAACAATATGTATATATATATGGATAAGAACTTGAAACGTTTCTTCAAGCTCACATGATCATTAGCCTTTGCCTTTAGAATGCTGTGAATAATGTTACATTAAGAGTACTATTGAAGCTGTCATCTCACACCCACCAAAATTCTCGAAACCATACACTAGGCTTCCATTTGACATTAGCTTTTCGTTTGAAAACTGAAAAATTGAAGGGGTTAATTGTTTTCGCAAACTTTTCGTAAATTTTTTTGACACTAACAAAATAAAAATAAGTAAATCTGAAATAAAAAAAAACACCAAAAATTTGATAATACAATTCGGTACACCTTGTTTATATCTGCGGAGCCCTCACCCAGCTTAATAATTTTCACTGAAGTACAATAGATTTACCTAACGCTTTATTAAGTTGACACCACTCAACCCTTGGCACTATCTCTCAATTTCACTTCCCGCGAAAGAATTTCACATCTAATAATATGATCGCCTCGTAATAACCTCAACAGAATATTTTCTTAAAAGATATTTAATGATAATAAAATAAACTAAACAACTCAAATAATTAAATAAAATTTAACATGAACGAAAACACTTAAGAAAGAAAAGAAAACAACTTTTCAGTTGGTTCAACTCTTCCGCAATAAATCTAAAAGTTGTCATAATAAAATAAGCTGATTCACATAAATACCAACACAAAACTACAAAATCCTAGAAAACCAAATCTACGATATTTGCAATCCACAAAATCATCTCCTCCCTCTTTCCACTGAAACCTTATATATAAAACCCACTAAATCACTACACTGTGATTATCAATTCATCATATCTTATACGACAAACTCACGTTGTTCAAATGCAGTACACTTTCGTCCTGTGCCACCGTACACTCACGTTTCTCAATAAACAATTAATGC
>JAOSBM010000205.1:10628405-10641614 GCA_027568955.1 Erythroxylum tenue
ATTTCATCAAACACCTCATATGCATCAACAAATCATCCCAACTTCAAAAAGAAATTTGAGAACTTAACCTTCTAACATTAACATTTGAACCTAAAATGTTGTTACCGATTCACAAAAGACTCAAACATACCAAACAAATAACTCAAATAAACCCAAAAAAAATTCACATTATTAACGGAATACGTACGGGTGGGGGTGGGAAGGGAAAACAAAAGCAAATGGTGGGAGAAGACCTATCCCTTCCGACGCACCACCACCGTTCTACGACGTCGACGACAACGAACGACCAACTCACGACGACACACCTTAGGAGAAGACACAAACACAGCAGGGAGGAGAAGAACAAAGAAGGAGAGTTGACGGTGGGGGGGAGGGACTGATTCGGGGCTTATAACGTTATCAAATCGTTTTCTTCAACTTAATAACGTTCAACCATAAGCAGACGGCGTCGTATAGGTTTTTCATGTTACCGACGAAATTTTCATCGTTAAATGCCATCAGTAATATCAAACTACATTAACCCGCCATCAATTCCCGCGTTTCTTCTCTGACGGTATTGTTCCCGTCACTAAATTATTTTTTCCTGTCAATATTACCGACGAATATGTTAATTCTGTCAGTAATTTCCGACGGTTTGTTTTCTGTCGTTATTTTTCCGTCCCCAATTCCTTTTCTCCTTGTAGTGATCAGTACTATTAACTGTGAGGTTAATGGTAGAAAATTTTTATAAAACATTAAAAGTTAGAGTATTTTATCATCAATTTTTAAAGTTCAAGTTGGTATTGTAAAATTAAGTAAAGTTTAACATTTTTAACTAACTTACCTAAATGATTAAGATATTTTTTTTATTCTTTTCACTCTCTTATTTTCATACACTAGTTTTACCATTCTTGAAGCTAATTTTGAATGTTTGCCTTGTCATAATTATAGCCCTCCATTTTTGGATAAAAAGCAATGGTTTGATGGTTAAGTATATATATATATATCACTCCCAACAAAATTGTCTTTCTTAACATATTAATAATCCAATCACATGACCCCCAAATATATTATTAATCCCTATATATATAGTTTTGGTTATTTTTAATCCAATTTTGGATTTTATGATATAGGATTTTCATGATTTTGAAAGATATTTATCTAGGGATTCATAATATATTTGGGGGGTCATGTGATTGGATTATTAATATGTTAATTAAGAAAGGCAATTTTCTTGGGATTGTAAGTGATATGGTTTTATTACAACATGAAATTAGAACTTTTTAAGTTTATTTGATATTCTTATGTTTGATGTAAGTTGATCCTTTCATTGATTTGATTCAAAGTTTAATTCTGGGTGTAACATTGAAAACAAAGAGAAATTAATGCAATAAAATGTTTGATCTTTATGAGAGTATTTTTTATCCAGTTTCTACATTATTATTTTTGTAAATACATAACATCAAAATAAAATTTATTATTTATACATAAATTTTGTATTTATTGTTTATTAGTCACCAAAGTGGCCAAAATATGATGATGACATTCGTAAATAAATAAAAGGTCAATTATTAATATTACTTAACAAAATTCCTATGAGTAAAGTAAATGATAGATTATTGTTTACCATCTCATAGCCTTGTGATTCACACAAAGGTGAGTTTAATCATTATATGAGAGAGTAAATATAAAGGGAGTAAATTAACTTTTTGAGAAAATAAATTTTTATATTCAAAGAAAACATATATATTTAATTGGGAATATTTATTTCCTTATGATTGATTGTCATTAACATTTAAATTATGATAATGTACTGTAATATCCATTAAAGTGGAAACCATAATGTACTTTTAATTGTTTATTTTGAACCCTTAAATAAATTATAAATAATATGAGCATTTATTTATTACTTTCGTAGTTTTTTCTCTTCATTCGCAAGCTTCATTTGTTACTGTTTTTTAATTGGTTTTAATTTCTCTAAATAGAGCAAACTAGTTAATTTTCAGTTAGTAATTTGGAACTTAACGTGACACTATCAGAGGATTAACCTCTTACTCTTAAAGATATGAGTATTGAGGAAGGAAAGTCATACCATAAGATAAGGGAACAATGTAATAGATTAAGTTTGATGTTTATGTAGATGACTATTTCCAACTACATTAAAACAACTGTTCCAAAAAATGAAAGTGTAAAAGAATGCATAAAGTTTGTGGAAGAACGTTTTCACTCTTTGGATAATTCACTTGCTAGTACCTTTATTGTAGAACTCACAATCATGAAGCATATTGGGGGTCACAAGTATGTAGGACGACCATATTGTTGAGATGAATAACATTACATCAAAGTTAAAGACACTAGGAATGATAATAGATGACTCTTTTATAGAACAATTCATTTTGGACTTACCACCTCCTGAGTATGGACTTATTCAAATTAATTACAATATTACGAAGGAAAAGTATAATGTTAATGAATTATTTAATAAGCTTCCTCAAGAGGTTATCCATATTCTATAAAAGTGTTCCTCTATGTCTTATCTTTCCATCGACACTAAAATCACTCAATTTGGTTCAGTAATTTGGAAGATGTGCCTCAAACATTATCGGGTTATCCATATTCAAAAAGAGTGTGCTATGTACAACTTCCATCTAGAAATTCAATATTTTAGAGAAAGAATTGAAATTCAAATTCTTGAGACAATTTGTAGGTCTATATCTCTAGTTTACTCCAAATTAAAATTCATCTTATTTGGAATCCTATAGATCAAGATATCACCAAAATGCTGAAGTATGTTCAGTGAAAATATCTAACTCATACTCTTCCCACTGATCCCCTCATTTAGAGTTAATCAATCTTTTTCAAATCAAAAACAAAAGCTAAAATTTTCGTGGAGATATATAAGAATGTGTTAGAAATCCAATGCTTTAAAAACCAGGTCATTTGGAGGTCGGACGAAAAAGTTATGAACAAAATAGTAAAACATGTTTAGGCTGGATCGTGATCGCTGCGCACGTCTTCAGCGGACTGCAATCGCGACGCGACTCTCCAGACCTGTTTGGTAAAATAGGCATAACTTTTGCTACAAATATCGAATTAAGGTGATTCAAAAATAATTTTGAAGAAGACTTCTAGACCTACAACTTTCATATAGACCTCAAAAACAAATTTTGCCTCGATAAGGGTTAAAATTTCAAACCAATGCAACTGTCCCGAACGCCCATTCCATGTAATATCACAGACTTCTAAATATCATATCTTTCATCTTCAAAGTCTAAAAATTTCATACTTTATATCAACGGAAAGTTAAAAGAAATATCTACAACTTTTATGAAGATAAGTTTGTCAAAATCTGCCTTGATAAACACAAAAAAATCATGAAAGTTTTAGCTTGAAAATTCAACACTGTTACTATTCATTATCAGAAAATTCAGACTTTCAATTTTTTTTCAAAAACCCACATTTTAAATTTGTACTTCTAGTTTTCTAAAATTCAACACTGTTACTATTCATTCTCAGAAAATTCAGACTTTCAATTTTTTTTCAAAAACCCACATTTCAAATTTGTACTTCTAGTTTTTCTACTCCATTTCTATCAACTCATTCACCATAAATTCATACTACTCCAAAATAGGAAAGTTTAATTATTCTTATTAATTTAATTGTTTTAAATTATGATAATTATAATTTCCGTATATTTTGTTATTTTAGAAATTACTTCAGGAATTATTATAAGTTGTGCTAATTTTATATTCGTTATTATTATTCATCATTATATTATTATTAATAATCATTATGGTTCTTTAATTATTCTTATTAATTTAATTGTTTAAAATTTTGATAATTATCATTTTTCTACTTACTAGTATTCTTATAATTATTTAATTATTTATTATATTAAATAATATGATTAAATTCCCCATTATTATTAATTTTGTTCTTGATAATAATAAGGAAAAAATTATATGCTTATTTTTGCTAATTCTTTATAATCAGTTTTAATTTATAAATTATTTTAAGAATTATTATTATTTTTTCTAATTTTATATTCGTTATTATTATTATTATAAATTATATAATAATAATAATAACTTTATGCTTCTTTAATTATTCTAATTATTTGAATTGTTTTAAATTATGATAATTATATTTTCCTTATAATTTATTGTTTTAGAAATTATTTCAGGAATTATTATAAGTTGTGCTAATTTTATATTCCTTATTATTATTAACCATTATATTATTATTATTATTAATTATTATGTTTCTTTAATTATTCTTGTTAATTTAATTGTTTATAATTTTGATAATTATCATTTTTCTACTTACTATTATTTAATTGTTTTGTTATTGATTATATTAAATAATATTATTAAATTCCTCATTATTATTAATTTTGTTCTTGATAATATTAAGAAAAATTATATGTTTATTTTTGCTAATTCTTTATAATCAATTTTAATTTATAAATTATTTTAAGAATTATTATTACTTTTTCTAATTTTATATTCGTTAATAACGTTATGTTTCTTTAATTATTCTTATTATTTTAATTATTTTCAATTATGATAATTATAATTTCCTTATAATTTGTTATTTTAGAAATTATTTCAAGAATTATTATAGGTTGTGTTAATTTTATATTCCTTATTATTATTCACCATTATATTATTATTAATAATTATTATGGTTCTTTAATTATTCTTATTAATTTAATTGTTTAAAATTTTGCTAATTATAAATTTTCTACTTATATTATTCTTATTATTATTACATTATTTATTTATTTATTATATTAAATAATATGATTAAATTCTTGATTATTAGTCATTTTGTTCTTAATAAGAATAAGGATAAAAATATTTGTTTATTTTTGTCATCATCAGAATAAAAAGAATTAAACACATAAACAAAAATTATTTGTCTTTTAGAATGAAGAGAAATAAATAATGATTTACGTTTTTTATTATAATAAATAAAAATTAAAATGACTTGATATAAAGTTATTTTCGTTACTGTTAAACATATATTGTTTAAAAGTGACTAATTCTAAAACACTATATATTGTTTAAAAGTGACTAATTCTAAAACACTGGCTTTGCTTAAGCTAAAAAACAACTTCAGTTGGTGGGTCCCATAAGCGTCAGTCTAATTTTTATCTAAAACGAAATAAGACAGGTTAAAACTTAACAAAGGATCTTGACTCGTCAAAAAGTTATACTTACTGTGCGTTTAGTTAGCGTCTTCAACATGCAAAGACGGGACGAGACAAAACAGAACAAGACGGAACAGAACAAGAATTGGAGACAGTAAGATATTTGATTGCGGTGGACAGAACAGAAAAAATTGTCTTCGTCTTGAGAACAGAAATGTATTTGATTACAGGGAACATAACAAAAAACAGTGTTAATGACAGAAATACCCCTGCAGTATAATATATTTGGAAGATGTAATTCATTGATTATTTTATAATTGTATCAATATTTATTTTACAATATTTAATTATATTATTATTAACATGTAGCTCTAATAAAATTTCAGTTGTGTGATTATTGCTATTAATATTAATATTAATATTATTATTATTAAAAATTTTGTACCAACATGACTCGGAAGAGCCGGAAATCTGCTCCTGCTACCACCAAACACCCAACTTGTCCTACAACCACCACCACTGCGCTGCGCTATTCACCTCCGGCGGCAATGGAGCCGCCACTGTAGTCGCCGAAAATTTTTTCGATGACCATTTTCAACATCCAACCACATCAATCTCTTCGCAATCAGCCGATTTACCTAACCCACTACTCGATTTTACAATCGGACCACATTCAAACCCCAAATCACCACCGAAAACTTTCAGCCTCCACCTTCAACTGCCGCCGCCACCACCGTTGCTCCCACCGCCGGTGACTTCCACGATGCTCCTCTCCCAACGCCATCTACACCATTAGGTTCGGAATGACCTGATCTATCAACCCCCGCACTTGGATTTGTCCAAACACCTTCCATACTCCGACGATCTATGTCCGAACACCTTCCCACCGTCGGACATCCACCCACCAACACCCATTTTTCACAACAAACTACTCCGACACCATCAACATCCACAACCCCACACTCCTCCGTGCCTCATCCATCTTCAACCACTTACCTGGTCGGAGGAGCTTGCAGCATCACCGGAGAAGCCATCAAAGGTCCCCGACGCCACAGCTCTTCTCCGACGTCGTCCCACCCTCGCAGCGGACAGGAGGCCACCATGGAAGAAGGAGACAGGTGAAGCACAAATATTTGCAAGGGAAGAAGGAGGTGCCTTTCACTAGACGGACGACATTAGAGTGTTTCGTATGTAATTCATAAGGCTATTTTGGACATTTCTAGTTCTTGTCCTACGGACAAAAATTCTTGTACCTCAGTTTTGGAAAGAACAAAAATTTCTGTCCTCGTCCTCTGAAGACGAAACAAAAATGAGTGAGGACGGCAAGTAAACAGGACGGAGGACAGAACTTTTGTGTCCTTGTCGTCTGTCCTCACCCCCAAAGATACTAACCAAACGTAGGGTAAGGGCTTACCTTGCCCATGTGGACTTGGTCATTTTGTTCCGGCCTATTTCCTGAAACCTCTGTTTTAGAAACCGGACTGGACCGGCCGGTCCAATCGGTTTGACCGGTGACCAGTCGGCTATCCGGTCCGATTTACCCTAAAAAACTAATTTTTAATTGACCTAATCTGAACAGGTCAAAACAGGTCAATTGACCGGTCGGACCATTGGTTCATTTAATTTTTTATTTTTTTTATTTTCGTATATTTTGTATTTTTTAATATTATTAATATTATATATAATTAAATATAATTATTGCATAATCATAACGTCACACTGGTTCAACTTAAACCGGTAATTAGTAAAATCTCCGATTCAACGGCGATCCGGGTTTCAAAAGACGGCTTGAAACATATATAATATACCATCACACCTTCTCACAATTACCGTCGCTTCTTTTAAAAGTGTATTAACACGGCACAAACCATAGCACTAGTTAGTCCAGTCTTTATCCCACCAACTAGAAGTCTTTGCTCTCTGAAGAAGCTAAACTCTTCGCCTTATCCATGGCAGTGTCCAATAACATAACAGCGGTTCTAAATTTCGTAGCCTTCCTCTGTTCAATCCCCATAATCGTCTCGGGTATCTGGCTGTCCTCCAAACCCGACAACGAATGCATCCACCACTTCTTACGGTGGCCGGTGGTTATCCTTGGAATCCTCATCCTCTTGGTCTCCCTCACGGGCTTCCTTGGGGCCTACTGGTATAGAGAAACACTCTTGGCATTCTATCTCTGCTGCATGGCCATTCTCATCGGACTTCTCTTGATCCTACTGGTTTTCGCGTTCGTTGTAACGAGGTCCCATGGTGGATACGATGTGTTCGGGAGAGGTTACCGAGAGTACAGGCTTGAAGGGTTCTCTTCTTGGATGAAGGATCACATAGTGGACCCCAAGAATTGGGAAAAGATTAGAGCTTGTCTCGCTGAGAGTGATGTTTGTGCCAAGTTGAATCAGAACTATTTCACTGCTGACCAGTTCTTCTCCTCTCATATCTCTCCTCTCCAGGCAAGCAGTGACTAATCATCTGTTTTGTTTCTGCAATGATGATTGCTATAAAAAAATTCGTAACTTTTCAATTTTCTTTCAAAGGACTAATTTTTCTATCCCGGAAACTCAAAAAGCCTACTTTGTGCAAGTTACCTTTTGTTTTTGGAGCCATGTACCGGTGTGGTTTTTATGTCCATAACGAATCTTAGATTGGCAATAACTTTATACAGTCAAGCTTTGTGCTTTCTCGAAATTACAGATAAATTCTCACCGGGGGAATCATAGAGTGATATGCATACACTGTAGCTAGCTAATATCTTGATCTCGTCGGAAGTTTTATCCATACTTTGATTCAACTGTCATAATCTGCCAACTGCCAAGTGTGATGCTTGTCTGACATTCAAGTTGTCCGAGAGTTAATGGCATTATGACGTAATGGTCGGTAAGGACTTGTAAGAATCTGACAGCCAGTTACTAAGTTATCCTAGTTTCCTGATGAGTATCCGTTTAAGGTAGACTTTAGGAAGCTACAAGAGAAAACTGGAATAGGCGGTACGAGATAAGAGTGGCGTTGAAAATAGGACTCATTCTTACTATTGAGAAAAAAAAAAGTGGGGCCCTTGTAGGATTATCATGTTGAGTTTGCAATACAAACGAATCTGTGGTCCATAATCACTTAATAAACTTTAGGTGCTGAAAAAAACAATTCATAATCACATTGACAATGATATGGTGCGTGGGGCATTTAGGATGTTTGTTAAAGATGGAAATTACATAAAAAATGATGTCAAATAACATCCTGCCAAAATTTTCATAACGTGGAATCATGGGCTTAGACTCTATTAAATTCACCACCTTTCATTATTGACATTATTACATGATATAAAATAAAATAAAACTATAAGTTGTGGAGCTTCTATATGGTTGCCAGCTTTGATACAAGTGACATAAGAAGTTATTTCTTTCATTTGGAAGGCTCGAGGTCGAGGTTGCTGCTTTTGCTTTCTTACATGTGAAAAAGTAAAGAATGAGTGAGCATACTATCGGAGACTTTTGACTTTTCTCCGTATTCTTTCACAAACAAGTACAACCCCATTCAGATTGCTTTCTTAATGTGATACATTGAAAATTTTTCCATGTTGCAGTCAGGGTGTTGTAAGCCTCCAACAGCATGCGGTTATAGTTACGTGAACCCAACACTGTGGGTAAACCCTGCGAACCCAACAGCAGATCCAGACTGCTCCATATGGAACAACGACCAGAACCAGCTGTGCTACAACTGCAATTCATGCAAAGCTGGTTTGCTAGGGAACTTGAGAGAGGAATGGAGGAAAACCAATATAATCTTGATAGTAGCAGTGGTGGTGCTCATTTGTGTCTATCTCATTGCCTGCAGTGCCTTCAGGAACGCCCAAACCGAAGATCTCTTCAGCCGTTACAAGCGTTGATAGGTTTGATTCTGTTGATCACATCTTCCAAAATGCTTTTTCTTCCGTGCAAGTGTCTGTTTCATTGGTGTGTATATATATTCCTTATCTAGTTGGGGAACCAGTTTTGGTGCTTGCAACCATTGTTATCAGCTTTCACGAGAATTAGATTCTTGTATTTTAGCTTTACGAATCGCTTTGTATTACTTCTATGGTTCCATAATGTAATGCTAACATGTTTACATAAACGCATGGGTGTTCTTTCTTCTTTTCTTATTTTATTTTCCTATAGAAAATTGAATTAAAAGGTACCCATACCACCGACTAGACGATAAGAACCTTTCCAACTTTACAAATCTCTGGCATTTATTCGTTCAAAAATTTTTATAATACAGGGCAAGAAGATGAGCATTACAAAAAGATAGTTGGATGATTGTTGGGAAACGTGAGCTTTCATGTTTCAAGATTCATAAGAGTAGTTTAAGGTATGTTTTAACGTCTTGGCCAATGCTAACACTACTAGAAATTTCCAATTTATTGACAGGAAGATTCCGTCTGTAAATTTCGTCTGTAAATTGGAAATTTCTGTCAGTAATATTAATTACCGACGAAATATGGTGGCAGAAAAATCCGCCGCTAAATGGGTTGTAGGTAAAATTACCGACGGTCATTATCTGTCGGTATTTTACCAACGGTCGAAGATGTATTACCGATGGTAATACATAGTCGGAAAGAATTTAACGACAGAACATATTAAGTAAATTTCCGTCGGTGAAATTTAGCAACGAATAGATTTCCGTCAGTAAACCGAAGGTAATGACCTAAAAGTCAACTAATTTACCGACGGTGACGTTTACCGTCGGTAAATCACTGACGCAAATTTTGTCTATCGATAATAGCTGGTTACAGTTTTTTTTATTAAATTCCAATGTTATGTTGTTATAAATGCATAATGTTAAGAGTTACAAATTATTTGTTCATAATAATTAATTTGTATATATAATTTAATTAAATAGAAAATTAATTAATAATATAACGTATAAAGTATTTTAATTAATAATAAAAATATTACAATGAACAAATCTTATGTTTTTAATTAAAAACAAATGACAAGGACAAGCTAATGTTGTGGTGATCGTGAGTGTTTTGAATTGTTAAGCCTCCCCTTTAACTATTTCATCTCCTGTCTAAGTTGAGCCATCTGCTCCATTTGCTCTCTCATCTTAGTCATCTACTCCATCTTCGCTCTCATCTTAGCAAGCCGATCAATCTCCTCTCTCATCTTAGCTGCCTGCTCCATCTGCTCCTTTGGCTTTCTGATCTTTGATACTTGCTCTATCTTCTCTCTCATCTTCTCTCTCATCTTCAAGCTCATCTTCTCTTTTATCTTAGCTATCTGCTCCATGTTCTCCATCTGTTGATTAACATTAGCCTCTATCAAATACCCTATCTGCTCCTTCAATATGTCCACTGTGACCCGAAGCTCGGATACTTCATTGCTTTACGTTGGCCTAGCAGATTTATTTTGAAGTTTATGTATTGAATCAAAGAAATAGGTAATTTGTGTGGATTAAAAAATAAATACAACTCAAATTTTATAAGATGTTTTGAGACGTCTTTATTTAAAAGTACTTATTAAAATGTTTAGATATATTGAAGAAATATCTTTTAATTATTTAGGTAGAAATATCTAGATATTTTATATAATAGTTTAAATTTAGAAATATCTTTAAAATTTTAATGTTGAATATTAAATTATTAATTGTATCTTTGAATATTATAAATAAGGGTCATCCTCTTTTTTATAATGATAAGTTAAGTTGAGTTGAGTAGCTAGTTATAAGTGAGAGTTCTTTCATTAAAAATTTCTTTTTCATCTTTAAATTGTTACTAAAGTTCTAATTAAAAAGTTAAAATCATGTACTAATTTTCTTAGAATGTTGACTCTAAATTTTATTTGTCATTTTTATTAGAGGCTCATCACTTTCCCACAAAGTAATACCAGAATTTGAATATCCTTATGGTAGAAGATGGTAAGTAGCCCTCTAAGTTTCAAAGTCCTTCAAGGGAGGCCATGATAATTGGAACATCAAAATGAAGGCTTTGCGTGGAGCATATGATCTTTAGGAGATTATAAAGAAGGATGAGACTACTTATCTCAACATCAAAGGATGCCTTGAAGGGTTTAAGAAAGAGAGAAGCTCTCCCCTCATCTTTCAAGTTGAGAATAGGAGAAAGTATAAAAAGGTATAGCTTCAATGTTTAAGAAGCGATTTTAAAGATTAAATACGAAAAAGAATGAAATTATAAGTGATTATTTTGCAAGAGATATAGTCATAATAAAATGAGAAAAATTAGGGAAGCCATTACTAACATAAGAGTGATGGAGAAAATTCCTCGTGCTTTACTTCTAAATTTAAACATATTGTATTTGAAAGCTATGACTATTGAACAACTCAAAGTATCACTTGAAGCATATGAAGAAAGACAAAAGAGGAAGTAAAAGGTCTTGGAGTATGTTCTTCAAACTAAGAACACTTTGAATAAGAAGGAAAGAAACTTTAACACTTAAAGAGGCTAAAAGTAAGAGATCGTGATGAAGGACATAGAAGTTAAAGATGATGAGGCATTAAACCATCTAAAGATAAAGGAAGAGAATAAAGTAATCTATCCACAAAAGGGTATGGAAGAGGAAGTATGTCAAGAAATGATGGAGGCTAAAGGTATGAAAAATCTCAAGTTAAATGTTTTAACTGTTACAAACTTGGACACTTCGCTTTGTAATATAGAAATGCTCCTAAAAATGTTAAAGAGAAAGCGTATTATATTGAGGAGGAGAAGTAAGAAGACTCCACTTTATTGTTGGCTTACAAAGGAGAGAGACTGGCTTTAGTAACCATATGTGTGGGGGAAAAGATATGATGATAGATATTAATAAGTCTATAAATGAGAATATTACATTTGGAGAGACTTATTAAAGGCAAAGGTAACATCTTAATCTATTTGAAAGATGGAAGGCGATAGTTTATTTCAAATGTATGTTATGAGTTTATTTCAAATGTATGTTATGTTAGTATGAACAATAATATACTATGCTTAGGTCAACTCTTAGAGAAGGCTATGATATTCACCTTAAAGATCTTAGTCTTTCAATAAGAGATCAAAGAAATAAATTGATAATCAAGGTGCCAATGACAAGAAGAAGAATGTTCTTAATTAACATCCTAATTGATATGGAAAAATATATTCAACATTGTATTAAAGACCCTTCTTAGCTTTAGGACCTAAGACTTAAGCATCTAATTTTAGAGGATTGAAATTATTAAGAAAGAAATGGTGAAAGGATTGCTTTCCTTCAATCATTTGGATTAATTATGTGACAGATTTTTACTTGGAAAGCATTAAAAAAAAAGCTTTCCAAAGAAGTCTACTAAAAGAATCAAAAAGCTATTACAAATTGTACACAATGATGTATATGGTCCAACTTGTACATTATATATGTGGTCCAATTTCACCTTACTCCTTTAGCAAGAATGCATACGTCCTTCTCTTCGTTGATAATTTTTCAAAAAATACGTGGGTATATTTCTTAAAGGAGAATTAGAGGTATTTGGTACCTTTAAAAAGTTCAAATTACTTATTGAGAAAGAAAGTTGATATGAAAATAGGCTTTTAAGATCCAATAGAGGAGGAAAATTCACATTAAGAGACTTTAACAAATTTTATAAATAATATGAAATTTATCATCCTTTAAAGGTATTAAGATCTTCCCATTAGAATGGAGGAGCAAAAAGGAAAAAATAAAAATATTTTTGAAATGGCTCAAAGCATATTGAAAAGCAAAAAGATGCATAAGGAGTTTTAGACTGAAATCGTAACATGTACAATCTACGTATCCAACTACTCACCAATTAGTAGTATATAAGGAAGAATATTGCAAGAGGCATAAAGAGGAAATAAACTCGATATTGCACAGTTGAAAGTATTTGAGAGCATAACCTATGTTCAAAACTTGATGATAAGAGTGAGAAGCTCGTGTTTGTTAGCTATTATCAAAGTTTAAGAGACTACAAGGTTTACAATCTAAACAATGGAAAATTAGTCATTAATAAAGATGTAAAGTTTGATGAAGATGGTACATATGTTGGATTTTGAATTTCCTTTTAATTGCTTATTCGATAATTGTGTTTTGTTTAATGGTTCAATTTTGTTTTATTTT